>JAHQIW010002714.1:0-176419 GCA_019055375.1 Parelaphostrongylus tenuis
TGCAGTGGAACACGACCGCTGGAATCGTTCATTATAACAAAACATACTTCTGCTATCGACCGCTCTTTTACAGACCCGCTCAAAATGATTCAATCTGAGAAGGATATTACTTTTCTTGAACCGATAGGTCTAGTGCTATGTAGGCGCCTATTTCGTCCTATTGGGACTCATCAGTAGCACCCTCCTTCGGTTCCGTCGATCACTTGAGGTGAATTAACCCTCTAAAGGAATCGGCGTCGAGTAAAAACTAAGCACCCAAAGTAGGATGATGGTATTACCTCACTCTGTATTGACCGGCAGTCGAGCTTGCGGCTTTTAGAATGAACCATACCTCTGCTATCGACCGCTCTTTTACAGACCCGCTCAAACTGATTTAATCTGATAAGGATATACTTCTTTTGAGCAGATAGGTCTGGTCTAGCCGACCACAAAGTCAGGTAATACCATCATCCTACTTTGGGTGCTTAGTTATTACTCGGCGCCGATTCCTTTAGAGGATTATTTCACCTCAAGGGATCGACGGAACCGAGGGAGGGTGCTACTGATGAGTCCCAATAGAACAAAGTAGGCGCCTATATAGCACTGGACCTATCGGCTCAAAACAAGTAATATCATTAACAAAACATACTTTGAGTGGATTAGTGGACATTGCTGTTTAGAATGGCAGAATTAACATCTAGCCACTCTGTTGGCTTTAGTGTTAGCCCCGAATGAGCTCGCCTCAGTTCCAGTACACGGGTTTACGATGCTAGAACAAGTGATGTTGCCGTCATACATTCTTCACCACTTCTGTGCTCTATAATTTATGGAATCCTAAGAGTTGGTTTCCTCAAGCAAAACTCTCTTAAAAGAGTGCTCAAGTTCCTAATCTTTAGTCGATTCGATAGGCATTCTGCATATCTGAGACATGGGCAATGAGACAGCGATAGACATCTAACCACGCTATTGCTTAATCTTCAAAAGAGAATTGACAGCCATCAATCTTGGTTGTTGCATTACTCGTAACCTCGCGCCATAGATGAGCCGATTTATTCGGCTTCGAATCAGGAACGATCCTAACTCATGCAAGAATGTGCTGCAGCTCTACAATGAATAATTCGTAGTATCCAAAAACGCAAAAAGCGGGTGTTTAGAAGAAGCAGTTCTCTCTACAGGCCAACTTGATCATCACCTTTTTTTGCTGAGATGTTAATAGTGTTTAACTAAGTAGATTACAAATTATTTTGACCTTCTAAGGGTCTTGCGGGAAAGTGCCGCAAGGTCAGTTACTTAATGTATTGAAAAATGTGTCATCAATAACCTCGCGTCTATTCATCAAGAAAATAATGAACAACACTAAATAGTTCATAGATGCCTGTGTTCGCAGTTTTTTTTTGTATTACACATTTGTGGAGTTTCACAGTTTGAATACACAGATTGATTTAGTACACGATTTTTATTTATACATTTTCCACGTTATTACTTCCTATTTGTTCGATTTTCCTTATAACTGATTTATTTCTCAATAGTGTTTTATTGTTTATAATTTCTTTGCGAGCTTTTCCATAATGCATGCGTTAAACTGATACCAGCAAAGTTTCGTCATTCGTTGCTTCAGTTGTTTTCTAACACCACATCTTCGTGCTGAGCCCCTCACCTGTAATAATGACATAAAAATCAATCCGTTCTGTAAAATGTTTTACATTTCTATTGTTTATAAAAGTGCGATAGCGCCAGTGTTTACCTTACAAGAGAGGACATTGAGCAGCGCATTATGCTCATTTTGATGTTTGGAAGACAGGCTGACTATCAAAATTCGTACTACTCATCTCGCCTTTGTGTGATCGCAGTCCCTTGATGCTTGCTGCATCTTCTTATATAAGCACTACAAAGGATGTTGTATCCTTACCACATATCTGCAACAGAAGACAGCTGTCTATTACAACCAAACGTCAACAACCCTCGCGAAAAGATAAACGTGTTCGACTCTGGCCTGCTTTGCATATCACCCAACATTATTGGATATATGTGTGTATGGAAACATTTCTATCCAAACAAATAAAGTATGTCATAAAGTGCTACACACTTGTCAGTAACTTTAGAATGATGATGAAAGTCAATCCTTTTTTGGATGCACACTGAGATCAGCTTATGTGGGGGTGTTTGACGCCTGCTGTTCAAATATGGAGCTTATAAGCGAAAAAAGGCTTTATAGCTTCTCTTTAGGGGAGAAGCGAAAAAGTAGTGAATGCACCACATTTGCACTCTTATAAAGGATTTAGTTCAAAGAATAATTGCATAGAGTGTTTTGGTTTTCAATAGCCTCCGGCACACTGTGGTCTTCTGAGTCCTGATCGGTTGAACTAAATTCGGCCACTGCCTCATCTCGAATAACATTCATCGGTAGGTTCAATGTTGCATCTAGTATACCCTGAAAGAATTTGGCAGATGATAATGGAAGAGAGCTCTGAAAATTTCTTGTGAAGCTTAACTGATCACTCAATTCTAGTGAATTCGGCCGTTGTTCAGTGATAACTTTAGGCATAAATCGTAAATGCGCGTCTTCATTTTCGAGTCTTGATGGCTTTACGTGATGTCGAACACAATAAAAATAGTAAGAAACTACTACAGATCATCTTATAGTTCTACGATGAACTCAAGTTGTAATTGACTCTGATTTTATATCAAACGATTACGCGATGTTTTTTTCAGCGATTACGCTTTTCAAGGTAAATTGCTATCTCAGTTAAGGCGAGTGAATTGTAATATTTGCAGAATTGCCTCGGCTTTCCTCAAGCTGTAGTAGCGACGTGGCAAGCGACATCGTCGTCTGATACTATCGCGGCGCATCGCGATCAGGCGTTTACGATCGGTTCTTTTATTATATAAATTACATGCGCTAAAATTTTATAGACTTGATAGGAAGTCGGAAAAAAAACAGAAACCTTTGAAACTTTTCTACATCAACGAAGTAGTACCAAAGTGTTTGCCTACTTGGAAGATACTCCATAACATCGACTGAAAACGAGACGGTGCAACATTCAGTATTCCGTTTGACAAGTGGCTCCCCTATTGCAGTACGGAAGGGGGGGGAGGGGGTGGGAAGGGGTGTGGTACTGACGAGACAGGCGAAACCGTCAAAACGTACGTATATCACTGACATGTAATATCAAACCTCGAAAAAGACTCAATAGAAAGGAAGTTTGTGGCCATATAAATATTCTATGACTTTATCAAATCATATTCGTGCCAAAGATTGATCTCAGTTTTATGTGTAGTTCTCAACACTACTTGTAACTAAATGTGAATATGCAGTTAGAATTACGAAAGTTTGTTGTAAATAACAATGCCCTTTTCGATGTCAAGAATGCGATATTTTATTTGAACCTCTGTCTAAGTAACTTGAAAGATTTTCTCTACTAATGTACTTACTTGCATTCAATATTTCCCTCTATACTTCGCTTCCAAACGCTGGTGACTTCAGTTCCGCAATGGGAACATTCTTTATTTTCTGTCTCAGTGGCCTAAAACTGGAGTATTTCAGCTTGTTCAGCAGATAAAAATAAAAAACTGACCGGATAGTGTTATTTATCTGCTGCCTTTAACGCAAAAACATATGAAGCAGAATTTTGTGGAAAAGCAAGCTGGTGAGAGCGCGTTTATATTGAACCACGTTGAAACAAGGGCCAACGAAACACTTCATTTGTTGTTTTATACTGACAACACAGTATTATACATCATTATACTACTTCAGTGTTGGAAGGGGAAGACCTACCCTGCATTAAACCGCGCCAAACATAACTAACCACACGGCCACCGCTTCCCTCTCCATGTATTGAAAGGAAGATAATTGTGCAATCATATCACAATCTCAACTTTTTGAATAAATGTTGCATCATAATTAATGGTTTCCGTAAGCAATTACGCTGAATAGCTCTACCTCAAGTAACATATATGAGCAAATAAGGCTGTATAGAAAGTCATTTTCTAGCATGTTTTAGACTGGAGTAGCGTGTATCAACACCATTACTTGCCAGATTACGTTCACAACTATATTCAAAGGTGCAATCAATATGTATCTACCGGTTATGTCAGATGATGTCAAGAAGGTATTTTGATAAAACTTCGCCAAGCTGAACCGACCATTCGGTTCTATTGCGCTCTGTTGTTGTACGATGAGCAAAAGTCGCTCAGTGAGGAAGCTCACTTTTGCCGGATCTTTATAACAGAATAGAATGTTGTACCGAATGAACACCAATGGGATTTGGGTGGCGAGGAATTGGTGCTACAATTAAAAAGGTATTGCGGCTGATTGTATCTGGTCAATCGCAGCCAGACGCATGAACAGTGCTATACTGGCTGATTTCTCCATTGTGAAGTGAACTGCAATGTAAATGGCTACGAGCATTTGTTTTCACGATTCACAGATTTACCTCTCTTACAGTTGAGTTGAAGTCGCAGCTTCGCAGACGATGTCGTCGCGTGACGATGTCGTAACGCATCGTAGGTGGACGTTTTTGGCCGACGGTAGTACAAGTAGCATGCGCTAGAATAAGACAGTCTTCTTACAAAAGAGCTCTATGAATTAGGAACCTCTTGAATATTCCTACATGGGCTATTTACTACCGCGATTCCTAAATAATTATCGGATATTAATTGAAGTATCAAAGATTCTATAATCGTTCTTAGAGGGTTGTAATAAGGCAAGTCATGACTGAATGACTCTCATCTACAAAAGTGCTTCATCTGATGTCAAAATAAGTCAATACCGTAACTTATCTTTGAAGTACGCGAAATAAAACCACTTAACACGTTGAGAGCTATATGGGCCATACTGACCCATGGTTCGTTTCGTTGCGCACCACAGTTCTATGCGGCGCAAGCATAAAAAGTGGAAATCGGGGATATTACTTAGTAAATTAGGTTCCAAAAGATCATTCTCACTAAACCATGAGGATATATCACTAAAGCTAATGAGGATCTCGTGAAGGTTTTCATGCGTTTTTTTAATTAAAAGCCATTTGTCGAGAGATAGACTATTTTTCAACAAGAAAAGGCACTCCTTCGCAAAAAGGAATGCATTTTTAACCGCTGTTAAAAAATTGTTTCTTTTTTATCTTTACTATTCTACACAATATGCTATTCTACATTTGAACTCACTAAAGCACAGTTTTCGACTAGAGTAAAATACAGTGTCCCTCTAGTACTCGCAGAAGAACTCAAAACTATCCAATAAAACTTGGCTCACTTTCTCGACTTTTACTCTACTCCACTCAAATGATTAGACAACATTTACCGTGCCGAGAGGTCATCTAATATTCTCAAAATATGGTCCGTAACAGAAAAGCGGAAAGATTTTGTGTTTGAACACTAATCATTCTAGTGATCATTCAACTGACTTAATTTTCTTCAAAGGAAAGATGTGGTAAATGGCGATACCTGATCTGGTGGCTCTAATCCAGGTTCGAAATGGTCCCCAGCGCACATTTTTAGCACACTGTAGCGCACTGTTAGAGATAATGAGAATTTGCAATTGGAAAAACAACATAGATGAGATAATGAGAATTTCGTACCTCATGACACTGACTAACAGCGCCAGGATACTGTGGGTGATGCTGAGCCGCACGATTATCATCGACAATTTCGCAAAGGCCCCATTTCAATTTTCCATAAAAACCTCACTCTCCGTTGGCAAGACTAAAAAAATAGAATGAAAAAATTGTGGTCCTGTTGGCCACGTAAAACATTATTGTATATCACAGAAAGGTAGTAAATCAGCAGGTGAGAGAATTGAAGTTACCACAACTTTCTATGTGTGTCACCACCAACAATTTTGATAAATATACGTAACGGCAATAAAAGATTTTTGGTATTGTTGGTCAACATCGGGACTCAGATATGATATTGTAAAGCCCCAGTAATGTAGTTCTATTACTGATGAGCGGTTGATCCATGACTTACAATTAATTTTTCGTACCTAAATCCTTGTTAGAGACGAAATGGTTGTAAAACAGACTTCTTTCTACTTCTTTAACTCCTCAATGAAGACGTGCATCAACCGTGGTACACGAGGGCTTGAAATCTCAGAAATTTAAGCTTTTCAATGATTACCGAATGTCTGAGAGCATTCTATTGCCCAGCGAGAAAGGCCTTCAAGCAATCGTGCACCTCAGTAAGTATACGTCGCCCCTTTGGGGTTAACCGCTTGAGAACTGAGGATTTTCGCAATTCTCTTTTATTCGTAAGCCATGCAATGACTTATATGTCGCCGATTTCAATTTTGTATCTTACTTGGAGAAAAAGCCTTCCTAGTGCGTTGAAGCTGTCAAGAAAAAACTTTGTTTCGCCTTCGGCCTGCAAGTTTACTCGGCTAGAGTTTGTGCATGGTTTTTCAAAAAGCTTTGAAGGCTCATTTGATGACTTTGATATCGGTAGTTAAAGAAGGTGGGTTTGATTTCATGAGAGGCTTTGTACAACGAAAACGACACACGTCCCGCTCTCGGAAACATAAGCATCAGAAGTATATGACCCTATAGGGGAAATCGTATTGTGTTAGAATTTCAAAAAACTCTGAAATTTTTTCACACACACGCCGTCTTGAAAGGGTTATAATCGACCATTATATCCGTAGTTTAATTAATTTTCTTCCGCGAGTCCCGAGCAACTTGCGTCAGAACGTCTCGTTTCTCTTTTACGACAGGAAGTCACTGAGTCAGTCTTGTACAATTTCGCAGCCATGTTGTTACGAGAATGATGATATAGCAAACCTCTCAAGGGAGTTTTGCTATCTTTTCGGGAATTACATGATAATTTATTCAACGCAGATGGTCCATGACTCTAGAGAGCAAGTGGTTTCGCAGAGGTTCGAGGACCTTAGACTGAAAATGGTCCAAGTAGCGAGGACGACACCCAGCTGCCACCAACCTCAACAGGCAGTTCGATCGCGGGGTATCATCCAAACGGTCGTCTTGATCAACCGGACCATCTCACCTCAGTTCATTATCGATCCATTGTTGCTCTCTTCACACAGTCTCGTTATCGTGCAGCTAATTGCTATCCTAAGGTTGCGTTCATACAACTGTCAAATGAACTCAATAGAATTGTGAGCTAATATATCCTTACGTGGCGGAGCAAACTCACCTAGGCTATGCTCGGCCCACCACCGCGGTCAAGGGATTCTGCCCATGTCTAATCAGTAGTGACCCCGCTGATGTCACAGTATACTCACCCACTGGATCCCGCCACAGGTGCTCCTACTTCTGGGCTAACATCGCAATCTCAAACGGGCTCACCTGCCTAGTCATGTTCCGTTTTTAACAACATCCATGGTATCGTCACACGACGATACATCACGTTCACAGACATGTGTTCACATAATGACATGTCGCAATCGTATACATATTGTTCTTATGTTATTATTACAGTGATATATGTAGATTATGGGTTATTTGGTTCTTCAACATTGTTTGGTAGCACGTCAAGTTTTGTTCCACCCGCTTGGTTGTGTTCACCTATATGAAGGATCTGAACGTTGCGCTCTTGCCGGTTACAAGGGACAAGTTGGCTGAAGACACGATCACATGGACTAAAGTTCAGCCCGTCGCAAAATGGAAGTGCAACGAACCACTTCAAAGGGCAAAAGTAGCCGCAACCCGGAAGTTCAACGCGTGACAGCACAAGGTCGGTGCGCCGCTAAGGACAATCCAACAATATTCAGATATCGATCGGATCGCTGCCTGAGACATATCCAGAGACCGCACAGCATAAACCGCTGAACCTCCACCACCTAATGACGTTCTCTTGCCCTCATCCGGGCTTCCAAATATAAGTATCGGACTTCTCACATCTTGCTGAAATAGAGAACTCTTATGATCTATCTGGATAACGTTCTCCAATAGGGCAATATCGAAACTGTAACTTGAGACGGCAAAGAAAACCAGTTGTATGAGTAGGTGAGCTTGTCGTACTTTAGATGCCCACGTTGGAATCAAAATTTGTGTTGGATAGCAAAATTATAGTCGTTAGATACTGGGTTACAACTTGTAAGAACCCCACAAAGAAGCGAAAATTTCAGGAAGCTAGAAAAGTCGGTAATAGTGAACTATGCCTGATTATTTGGTTTATTTTACAATGGAATAATCGACGTTGTAACTGACCTTCCTCCGCTTGATGTGTTCATAGACGGCGCAGTGTGAATACAGCCGCTGTGTGACTGAAAAAACACGATTTGTGTAGAAGCAAACTTTCGCGTTGAAAAGCTATATGAAATTCATCTGGATACCTCCAATCGGGCAGTATCTAATCTTCAATTTGCAACGCTTAAAAAACCAGCTCTATGAGTAGATGAGCCCGTCGTATTGGTTGCCCACGTTGGAATCAAAATTTGTGTTGGATAGCAAAATTATAGTCGTTAGATACAGGGTTATAACTCGCAGAAAACCCCACAAAGAAGCAAAAATTTCAGGAATCGAGGAAAAGTGATTAATAATGAATTATGTCCGATTTTCAATTTGTTTTGCAATGGAGTAATCGTTCTTGTAACTAACCTTGTCCATCCATTGTCTTTCTACGCTTGATCCGTTGACAGACGGCTCAACATGAAAACAACCGCTGTGCGACTGGAAAAAGGAGAATTTGTGTCGAAGCAAACTTTCTCGTTGGAAATTGTATGATCTGAAACTGCTAGATCTTAGCAACATTATGGAAGCTGAAGATGCTCGGAGACTTACACCTTACATCGGTGCCGCACAAGCGCCTTGGCGGTGTTCACGCGGCGAAAGCCCTCAGCAGAGCGACCGCTCGCCCCTACAGCTATGAGAGAAATGATGCTGGCCACTGATTAGAGCGCTTTAAACACCGGCAGGCTGCCACGCATCCATGTACAAGTCCTAACACGTTGCTGGTTTGAGTTAATAATAAACTACAGCTGTTTGTAAACAATGCCGAAATGTAGAGTAGTGTGATTAAATAAGGAATGATGTTGATTTCTGTTCTTATTCTATTAGGTCGACAAAAAAGTTCCTTACCACCCAAGAATAATTCAGATTTTATGTTTGTTTACACATTTTCGGTTATTGTAAATTCATGGAAACATATGAGGAATATTTCTATAAGAAATCCTTACGGCAAGGATAGCTACAGTGCATCAAGTCTTAATTTACTCTTCGTACAGCTTCGAAAATGCTCGCTATTCAGCAAGAGAATGCCAAATCTTACACCGCAGAGAAGATTAAGGAAAACTTCAGAATGAATTGGAGGGAGTCGAGGTCCTTCAGCAGCCAGCCTATAGTCCAGATGTTGCGCCGCCCGATTACGGTCCTATTTTCTGCTTAACGAACATTTTCTTCGTGGGCGGCGATTCCAGACATTTGATCAAATTGAAGAGACATGTCTGGAGTTTTTGATTTGAAGACCAAGTAATGGAGACTTAGCGCAGAGCCGGAAGCTTGCGAATCGTTGACAAAATATCGTGGATAGAGATCACTGTTCTTTTTGAGAAAAATTAGTGTTGTTTCTACTTGAATTTATATATAAACTTTGAATTTTCAGTGGCTGTTGATACCTTTTTTCTCAAGCTGACACAAATAGGCGTAACAGGCCATCTTTTGCCCTAAACTCAGTAACTCTATTGTAGTATCCATGCAAGTTTCCAAATTTTTGAATATGGTAGATGCTTTAAGTTTTTTGATTATTCATACAAATTTCGCTCAATGCTGTTTATCGCATTTCCCATCGAATTCTGGACTAATCTCACTCTGATGAGTTCCTAGGTCTTTCACTGCAGCATTATTCTCAGCTTTATAGGAATTTAGAAGGCCAGACAAACCCTGGCTAATCTAGCACCGAGTTGCTGGACACTGATTTCAGTAAAATGTTCTTCAACCTCTTTCTCTTCGAAGTTTGGGTCACTCTGTATCAACTCAATATTTCTCGCTACCTATTCATGGAAAGTCTTCGGATTCGGGGATTCGGGGATTCGGTAAATGATTGAAAATTCTTGATCCAATTTATGAACTTATTTCAGTATGAGTTTCGATGTGTTTCTCTTCGATAGTAGCGCTTTCATATGACATTTGATAGATGGGATCGGAGAATTCCCAATCCTAAAGACGCAACGAATTTGCGTCACTCAATCGATGCAATGAGGAAGGAGTGCTTGTGAAGATTTTGCAGGCTGTTAAAGAAGCAGATGTCTTAGAGACACTCAACCCCACTCAATAGCTATCATTAAGACGCTGCGACATATGTAGTACGTTCTAGCAGCAAAAATGAAATTATGTTTCACGCTCGGCTTGCCTTTATGCTCACCGAAAGTCTGTGAATTGCTCTTTATTGGACTACACTAAGTCCATTCGATAGCCCAAAACTTGGCGAATTTGAAGCTCTAATTCTCAAAAAAGTTTTCATAGCGCAGTGCGAGAGCAAAATGAAATTACTTTTCACATTCGGAATTTTCTTTGCACGTAAGAGTTATATACGCACAAAAAGCATACCGAGTTGTATAGTAAATCATGCTCTATTATAGTGCTACATTGAATCCAAGTATTTTCCGAAGCAAAAATCTTTGTTGAAGCATGGAAATTGCGCACTACTGGCGACATCGATTGCGGTGCCGTCCGCAAAGTGTTAACGTGGTCAACAATCGACAGGATCTGAAGTTATGAAGTTCCATACTTCCATACGGAATCCTTAGATAAAGTTAGTCCAATAGCCTATAATTCAGTGCCTCCCTTTAAGTACCTACGCAGTAGGATGACATTCTGCTCATAAGATAGCCAGAGTAAGCACAGTGAACCACTATTGTCTAGCCTTATCAACTATCTACTTGGATGATCCTTTGCGGGAATCGGCATATCTTTCGCTTGCCTTTTCTTTCGAAATCTTCTTCTACAACATTAGAATGCTCTACACATGGGGACGTCGGTGTCTTGAGTTATCATCGGCGCTTTCTCTGCGCAGTTCATTTCTTGGAGAACTAAGTTGACCATTAGTCTCAGGATTTTCTTCTTCGATTACAAAACCATGAATTTTAGATACGAAGGTTAAGCCGAACACAGTTTAGTGAAGCAAAAGTGATCACTTTTTAAGCACCCACTTCATCACTTATTCATAACATTTGAACTTAACCTAGACTGTTAATGCGTAGTAACCACTGGAGATGGTTCAATGTGTAGTAGCCACTGGAGATAATCTCTTACTGCTTAAAGCTTAGCTAGTCCTTCCCTTTCATCTCTGCTGCACACTTAGCTTGTAGGTGCTCAAAACTTGTTCTTCACGTTTGCCTTCTTTGTATGTAAAATGATGAGGACAGAAGTTTTAAATGAAGATGTTTGTATTGATTGATTTCGAGTAGCATTCTCTACACAGCTAGTTTTCGAAGACTTAGCCCAACTTCTTTAACATAAGTTTCTTCCTATTTATGTCAGCTAGTTTACTTCACTCGTAAGGCCATCTAGAAATTCAGTAGTAATTGGTACATCTGGCTTCCATGTTATCATCCAAGTTGTCGAATGATTACTAATAGTCCGAAGAAAGAGCTCTGTCCTGCGATAAAAGGGCGCATCTGAGGCTCGTTTTATCTTGGATTTTGCTGTGTTATGAAAAGGTGTTTTGAAAAAATGGCGAGAAAAGGGGTTGTAGCCAGAAATCTCAGCTTTTGAATGGTCACTAACATTCCTGTGAAAATTTTCTGTCCAGCGAGTGAAATCGGTTTTTCATTTGCCCCATTGTAATCGAGAAATCCCAACAAACTGTCGATTGATAGTATGCTAGCGATCTCTGTCCATTTGCAAAAAATGGATAAAAACAGCTCTTGAAAGCACGTAAATTGGCTCGTTTGATTGCTGTTGCTCGTTTGTCGAAGGTGCCTCTTGCAAAGGAGATGATATTCACAGTCGAACCACTCTGCAATCACCAGAATCTACATCAACTTCTCAAAAAGGGTCAGCAAAGTACGCAGCAGCAACTAGCATGGGCTGCAGTCAATTTGTGGTCTCAGTGATGGTCTGTGTAGGCATTTAAGCCTTTTTATCAAATGAAACGTTAAAATAAACGTGCAAGCTATCAGCAGCAAGTTTTACGGGTCAAACTGGAGCTTTGAACTACTCGACTCTATGGCAACGACGGATTTAATTTCATCAGGGCAGGGCTCTGGCGCATTCGAACCGCTTACCGATTGCCACTTTTCTGCAGCTATTTTCAAGCTTTTGAGATAAAGAAGTTTGGCCGTTGTACAATGCGAAGATGGAACATCTGTATGTCTAAGTATTATGGAAACAGCATGTTGTTGAAGTTAAATAATCACAAGCTATACTCCAACCTTGTAGTAAAGTTTGTAGCGATGAACCACAGTTAATATTGCATAATCACTCTAAGGCAGTACGTATAGACTTTTCTATGCGGAAGGTACTAGAAGATTGAGGCTAAGGTTTATTGAGTGAAGACCAGTACATTAACAAGCTACTGTTATTTTTTATTCCCATTAAAGCATTGTTCGAAGATTGCCAAGCATATAGAACTTGAAAATTGGCAAAGATAACTGGACTAAAGATAAATTGGAAACCATAGGGAAGTTGTTAAATCGTCTTATCGACAAAATTACTACCACTGCGCACAAAGCATCAGTAGATAAGCAGCATAAGTAGCACAATGGTAGTGCATCTTTCGAGGCGACACTTTTTGTTTGTGTACGGGACACTGGTATTAGACTTGTCTGAGGCTACGTAAATCCGATCCACGTGTGCACAGCTGCGGCAGAACTCTGGAAAGAATCCACTCGACCAGCATCCAACGACATTCTTGATGAAAGCGGCATGCTCACGCAGTATTCGAAGTAGACGCAAAGAGTAGAATTAGAAGAGTGTTTGAAATATAAACGACAAGTCAGCACCTGGAAGCTTCAAATAATGTCACTGAAGCTCCTCACAGCCTACGCTGGGCCTCTAACGAGGCCTGCTATGGCACTTATACAATGCTAAACACGTGTTTCGTCCTTCCGGACTCGCAGTAGCACGAAGCCTTCCGGCTAGTCGCCGCATAAAATGGGGAATCGAAGCCGTACAAGTTGCACTCTATGCGACGTGTCGGACCAGCGTGGCATTCCTTGGATGGTGATCGATTATCTAGCACTGTACAAATGACATAATAGACCTCTCGAAAGGCTTAGAATGTAATGTTATGATGTAATATAGAATTCAATTGAGATCTCAAGGAAATCTTGAAAAATTGAAATTGAAAAATTGAGATCTTGAATTGAGATGGGCTGAAACAGTTGGTATCGTTGTAGTTCCACTACGAACATATAATTCTTCGGATGGTGAAGTTTGAGTGGAACTGAAAGGTCACATAAGATGATGGAAATTTTCTAGCAAACCTTTGCCCTGATGACAACACCATAATCTTTCGAAAAAGTGCCATCGAATAGAAGGTGATGAAGACAATAAAAGAGTTAAATCAGCTGTGTCACCTGTCGTCCCGTTGATCGTCGAATGACACGAGCGGGTACCAACAGCACTTTCAATTTTATCTATCGCCTGCAACAGTAGCCCAGGGGGCCCTCCACGCTGTAGGGATTCGCTGAGCATCATATCTTTCTTTTATAGCTTTCGTGAAGAAATCGGACCATCGGGTCGGTGGTCCTTCCGTAGAGCGTTTGATGTCCCGAGGAATCAAGTCGGTAACGGCTCTCGTCCATCGTTTGTCGTTGAAGCGCATCACTTGTTCGGCCTACCTTATTTTCGACATCCTGGCGTGTAGGACGGCGTCAGTGATTTTCGATCGTTGACGTAGGTCGGAACTTCGGATCCTCTCTCATTTGCGAGACACGGGATACTTCTAGCATCGACTTTCAAATGCGAGTTCGATAACGGCAAGTGATCTTTCATCCTGCTTACGTAGCGACCAGGTTTCTGCTGCATACGTTAGGGCAGGGATAATCGTCGAGTCGAAAACGTGGGCACGGAATCGAATGTTCTTTGTCCTCTTCACTACACTCGATACTCTTAAACGTTCCCCATGCCGCCCGTTTCTTCCTGCTCAACTCTGGAGCCAGGTTGTTCATCATGTTGACTTCACGACCTAGATAAACGTAACTGAAGCATTCGAAGATTGTCGTTCCGTTGAGCGTGAATGGGGCATTCAAAACCCATCTGTTCTTCATGAACATCGTTGTCCTTAGATTCAGTTGAAGACCGATTTTTCCACAAGCGTTATCAAAATCGGTCAACATTAGTTCCGCTTGGCTGATGTTTGGTGTTATGAAGACGATATCGTCAGCAAAGCGAAGATGGTTTAATTATCGACCGTCTTTTCATTCTCATATCGTCCCATTCTAATGTTCGCAGGACGTTTTGTAGGGCGCAGTGAGTAGTTATGGCGAATTTGTATCGCCTTGTCAAACCCCTCTTTCAACATCAATAGTGATACTGTTGCAGAATGGAGATATTTTCATCGTGAAATCATTTTACAGCTCACGAAGGATCATTATGCACCAAGTAGAGACGCCCTGGTTATCCAGAGCCTCTATAACCGCTTCTGTTTCCACTGAATCAAAGGCTTTCTTCAGATCCATGAAAGTGAGACAGAGTGGTTCTTTGTACTCTCGTGAAACTTCAGTGAGTCTTGTAATCGTGTGGATGTGGTCTATGATACTAAGTCCTTTTCGAAACCCTGTTTGTTCGCATGACTGTCCTTCGTCCAGTGTTCTGTCAATCCTGTTTAGGATGACCCGAGTAAAAGGTTTATAGACAACGGACAGCAAGCAGATTGGGCGATAGTTGCCTGTGTCGTGAAGGCCTCCCTTTTGAACAACAAAACGGTCTTGCTGGTTTTACATTGAATGGGGACCTTGCATTTTTACAGGTAGCGTGTGAAGCCGAGCCAGGGCGTTGATAAGAATTGGTAGCAGGTTCTCCAGGTGTTCTGGTCTAATCCTGTTGGACCGGGTGATGTTCTGTTCTTCACCAACGATATAGCATGTCGGATTGCGGAAGGGAGGACCGGTGGAGCGGCATGTTCAACTCTTTCGATCTATATGACGGTAAGAGGACATGGCTAGCGAAGAGATTTGAGTAGTATTGGTGGATGATTTTTCCCATAGCCCTTCTGGAAGCTGTAAGTGTCCTGTCAGGGTATCGGAGTGCAATCATGTTGGTCTAATAGTTGGCGAAGCCTCGCTGTGCTTTGCGAATGCTCTTCCCGGCTTCTGCTGCTTCTGCCATAACTGTTGCTCTTCTCTCTTCGAGGTCTTCTTTTATCGCTTCTCTGCAGCGTTTCGCAAGTTTGGACGGAAGGTTTCAATTGCCTGCAGCTCATGCTATTCTACGTTGACCTATCAGCTCAAGTACCTGCGGAGACAAACGTTTCATCGTGAATTTAGGACTGTCGACTTTCATAGCGCTAACGTGAAGATATTCAACGTACCGATCGCATTCTTCGTCGATGCTGTCGACAACGGTATCTTCTCAACAGCCGACTAATGATTTGAATACATCCCAGTTTATGTAAGCTCTGGACTTCGTTGTTTAGATTCAGCGGCCTTATCTCCTCTCCGTGAAAAACTTAACAATGCGCGAAGAGGCAATGGTCTGGTCCCGTGTAGAACTTAGGAACAACAGCTACATCTGTCAGGCAGAACCTTCGATTTACCAAGATGTGGTCTATCTCGTAATGGTACTCTCCATAAGGAGACTCCCACGTAAATCGCTGAGAGTGGGGCATTCGAAATAATGAGGTACCACGGATGGTTTGGGTCTTCATAATAAACTCAGAGAGCCTCTCACCCTGTTCATTCCATTTTGATCCCTGAGTTTCTATGTGATGTACTTCTAGGCCCAGTTTTGCATTAAAATCTCCGCCAATGACCTTTAAGCATGTATGATCTTTTCTGGAAAATTTTTCACTGTCCATATAAAACGCTTCGACTTCGTCTTCGCAATAGCTTGATGTTGGTGCGTAAGAACGAAGATGGTCAAAGCAGGCATGGAGTCACATCGTTTCAACCGTAGTCGTCCAATACGGGCTGTTAGTTGTTCAAACGAATCGACGTTCACGGTCAAATTCGATTTGACGAGGACGCCAATGTCGCCGACACCTCTGCTATTGCATGTTCTAATGATCAGTTCTTTTCCGGTGTCATGAACAGCGTGAAAAGGATGGCGTCTTCACGTTTCGGCTGAGCCAATGGTACCTTATCCTTCTTGCTTGAATCAGTAGAACCTCCACAGCGGATTCGTGAGCAAGGCTTCCTGCATTGTAGGTACAGATCGTCATTTTAGTCCGTTTCAAACTTGGCAGCCTAGCTTGGCTTTGAGATTTTAGGAGCCTCTCCGTTCTCCTCATACGTGGCGCTGCCGTATCGCGGGCTCTTCCATTACCGCGCGAATAAGGCCTACATTTGTTACTGTTTTTGGTATTTTAATACCCAACGTATAGCTTGCCAGGCTCTAAACGTGGGAGCTGGGTACTCACAAGTAGCTTGCCAGTCTCTGTCGGAGGAACGAAAAGAGCTTATTCGTTTGGACTCCAAGCCGCCTCCTATGTACTTTCCAGCCGTTTGATTGCAGGCCTTTGGCCGACTTGACTCGTAGTAATAGATTTCGCCAATTCGGCGCTGCAGAAGCAGGGAGCTCATCCCCTGAATTCACCTGCGTCTTTGGGAAGCACACGGTCGCTCTTGGTTTTCGTTTATTCTCCTATCCACCATCTGGGGACGCGCCACGTGCCCTCGCGACTAACCGGGCGAGTTTCCTCATAGAGGAAGGTTGGTGGACAGAGTTAAATAAAGGATAAAAAGGGTTGAATAGGGATTAAAGTGAAAAAACTCTAGTTTATAAAAAACTCATTGCTTGGTGAGAAGGGAATTAAATGTTGTTGTGTGATTGTAAAGACCACATCAGACTTTTTACACGGTTTACAGTGAACATGAGGAACATATACGACGAACTATGCAGAATAATTCAGCAGCGAAATTGACAGCAATGGAGCGTCTTGGAGAAGCCATAGATTAACTGTCGGATGCTAGTACTCTTTCGATAGCACGAATCTCGAAGAACTCATAAATGAGTTTGCTTTTCAGAAAGGCTCTTTTGATAGCGCTGAAGGAGTAAGCAAATATTTGTGTTTCACAAGCCGCTGGTTAGAGCACTTCCATTAGACAACTGGTAATCATTCGATAGCGTAAGTTTCAAGGACTCTAATGCTATGTTTATTCTTTAGAAAGACCGTTCCTCTGCAGTGTAACAAGGAAATAAGATCGACTTTTACTCGCCATCATGTGTCCAATGGTCAATTCACGGGCAGCTGGGTAAGGCGGTAAGGGTGCTGGCGCAATGATTGATTGATTTCCTCACATTAGAATGCGATGTTTTTCACTCAGTTAGGAATTGCTTTTCCACTTCAAAGCCAACTTTGGATTGAATGTCTGACTCTGATATTACAACAGTCTCTTTACACATTCATGTAGTTCTTGTGCTTCAAGCAAAGTAATAGTAGATACCGCAGCTGATGTGAAACCTGATTTTATTTCGAATTTCACGTTATTATAAAACGGTCTCTTAACCGACTACGTGCGGCTCTAGTCAGTGAGTTGAGCTTTCGTTTGATTACGAACGGTCTTTCAAAAAGCCCTTGCCCAGCGAATGTGTTGGAATACTCATTTGTTCTCTTATAACCTAGAAGTATCTGAATTATTCAACTGAAACTGAATTTACGGTGTTACAGAGCTATAAAAGAGTCTAGGAAAGTGCTATTTCAACGTTTTTTTTAGATCAAGCCAAAGAAGATCTTGAGAAATTTTGAAAAACGGTTCAAACTGTCAACAGGATAATGTCGGTTGTGTGACTCTGAATACGATACTCTTCTTGATAACAAAGTTTGTAAATACTTATGTTTATAACATGGAGCCGTTTTTTTACAGACGTATTTCCCCACTTACACTAGATAATTTTACTGCACAACAATTTGTTTTCTGCCTTGCCAACTGAAACAAAATAAAAAATTATAAGCAACTCCTGGGTGAAATCTGATTAAAAGAGGATCCACGAATTGCATGGAGTATAGCAATGTATTTTTAACATTTTTGCACAGAACTATTGCTTAGCGTATGATGTCAGAATTTGCACAATAATTAATTTTGAGCCATTCATGTGGGCTGTTGTGGGCATTTATACAGTGCGAGACGCGTGCTTCGGCCTTCAGCCTCGTCAGATGCACTGTTCCTCTTCGATCATTCGGTACCTCGCCGATTTATCCCTTACATAGAGTGAGCGAGGACAAATGTTTTATGCGAGCCGTTAAGTGCTAAAATCAACGAAAGGGCAGCGTTGTTCACTCGATTGCTCTTGACTGATAGTCATAACATATCATGCCTTTCAAACCGAATGAACGAAAAGGAATCATGAAACTGATTAAACTACAAAGGCGAAATTTCGTGTATTTCACTGTACAAGTGCTCATGAGAGACATGCGGTTTGCATGGCTCAAATATATCAGGCATAGTGAAATTCAAGCGTGGTCTCGATAATACTCGAAACGAAGGGTATGATGTCGGAATAATTTTACGTGTTTTATGTTGCCAGTAAGAGGTTTGAAGTTTGAGGATCGTTAACCACTCAAATGCGGTGACTACTTTTAGATGTCACGTGAAGTCGAACTATTCATAGATGTTACGTGACGCCGATCCAAACGAGCAAGCGTTAGAAATGTGAAGGAACCAGAACATGAATTTGAAGAGGTACACATATTAAATTGAGCAGAAAGTTTTGGAAAATCTTTGAAAGTTTCATTTTCTGGCATCTTTATGTCGTTTATATTGATAATTTCCTATATGTTTATTCAGTTCATTGAGTTCAGCTCCAAAATGTCTACTGAGCAGTATGATTTGAGAGCGTTGAACCGCCACTATTGAAGAAAACGTTTAACAATTCTTAGAGCCGTTGATGAGATCAATGAGGTGGAACGTGCTGGTTTGGCGACAAAATGGACTGTGAATATATGATTTAAGCGAATGACGATTTTGATTTCAAAGATATGCCTCGTTTTTGCGAGCCATTTGGGTTCGATGAAAGTGACTTCAAATCCTCCTTGGATGCTAAGCTTTTGCGAAACGCTCCTGATTTGCTGAAGAGCTTGGTTCTTGCAGCGCACCGTTGTCAGCAAGTTACAGCAATTCCACATCATCCACAAGAAGACTTGTCAGGATCTGCATAAAATTACCGAAGGGGGCCTATACTTTGAAGGATAGTTCTTGTTGTTTTTGCTGGTGATATGTGCATGGAAGCGAAACTTTAAAAATTTTCTTAGAACTTATTGCTCAACCTTAGGGTGGCTCAAAAATTGAAAAGCATTACGTTTTATCGTTGTTAGTTACGAGATCCTTCTTACTTAGCAAAGGAGATTCGATTTTCTACGTGATCAAATTTATATCCGAGGTTGATTATGATGACTTTTTCGTACCTGCATATTGATGTATCCGCTATAAATGCCGAATTCTGATGATACGATCTTACCAGATAAAAATTTCAACAATCGGTACACAATATCTAAATCCCCAGTCTCTTTGGTAGAGGCTGATCAAACGAAGGGAAGTAAATATATTTTATAACGGTGTTTGGCCGTATATCGCATACTAGACGCTGCAAAAGAGGGACAAATTGAGAACAATGATTTTTCTAATGAAATGCCTAATACCAGCATTATGATCACATATTGTCAAAATTTTCCAGCAATTAAATGGCAAGTGAAATGGTTTTCAAAAGTTTTGAGTGCCACGGATGTTCAAAATCATGGAATGGTGGAGAAAGCAGGGTGTCTGTTGTTGACAGGATTGTGTACACTGTGTGCGCCGCAGCGTTTTCATTCAAGACATTAAGACTTAGTATACGCAGAAATATGTGTTCTTGAAAATGAAGGTTATCACATTTTATGTCTTATTATCTAGTGACAAATCTATCAGCAATAAATGATATTTTACTATCTCAGTAATCCACTTATAATATTTGTACAAGATCTGGCCTGGTTTTTGCTTTTCTGTAGAAACTTAAGGTACTAATGCAATAGAAAATCAACTGCGTGTTCGTATAATGTAGACCTCAACAATTACTCAATTCATTGTGGATGGCGTTTCAGCGCTTTTTCTTCATAGCGCCTGGAGCGTTTGAAAACTTGATGCAGACCGAAAGATCACTTGTCGTTTGTATCGTTGTCGCTAATTAGAATTATTTCGCAATAAACGAAAAAATTGTCGACCATTGACAGTAAAGAAATAACCATTGTTTGTCAGTGATGTAGAATTTACAGAATGGTCATGATGTTTTTTGATGAGATAGATGAAGTAGTAAATATCATCTGTCTACGGCTTTATTAAATGGCTGGGTCACCGGAGGCGTCAAAATCAAGCGCGAGTGTTTACAGACATCTTTTAATAGGATCAAATAACAACATTTTCGAGGTGTTAGACCACTGAACAGCATACGACACTCTGCCAATATATTTAGCTGAAAACATTACAGGATAGGAAGCCAGGTGATGAAAGGGCAAGATCCGCATAGTAATGACTGAATTTCTTAACTTCAACCCAGCACAGACAATAGTGTTTCGTACCGTCGTTCATTAGCTGTTCAAGAAGAGAGCCGCAGCCAATCTGGAAACTTCAATTATTGGGACTTTATTTGCTTTGTTTCATGTATGGGCACGATCCTGAATAATTTTCAACGTTGGACGCAATCTTAAAAGGCCGTGTTTCTATTTATGGTGGCCCCATCGAGGATTGCTAGAATAAGGTTGCGTTACTACAAAGTAGTTGCGAGTTCAAAAGATGCGACTTTGTTATTAATAAAATATGCCATAAAATATCGCAGTAGCTGCCTCACTCAAAGGAAACTCTTATTAGCACTCTATTTCGCCTACAGTTGCATTTTTTTCAATGTGCAGGTCCCAGTACTTCTAGCATCCAACTCCAACAAATCCATCTTATTCTTGAACGGCGTAAAATGCTATTTAAGAAAGTTTCTTTGTAATTTCAAGGGTAGCCTTACTGTGACATTCCATAGTGAGCTGTTACTGACTGCCGAAGAGAGATGGGAGGGGAGGGGGGAGTGGGGGATGGGGCTCGGCTTTACGCACTCCACGAGGACCATCACACCCACTTGGCCACAGCGCTCCTCAAAAGAAATAAGAATTCCAAAATTAGTTCTGAGAGTTTAGAGCGTTTGTGAAAGAACACGTGCATTTAACACTCGCAAGTAAACTACGCACGCTAAGACTTCATGAACTTGGATAGAAGAACAGCGATCCTTTCTTGTGATCAGTCGCAAATTGTGAGAGCGGGTGGATAAAATCTCAATGATCGAACTGTTGAGATGCAATGCAGCCTGTGGTGATTCGCTTATTTTTCAAAAGTGGTATTTACATATTTCTGCTCAATAATATTCATGTTCCAAGAACAAACTTAAGCTGTTCACTCTCCTTACTGAAGTAGTTCTGATCAAGTAGCAGTGATAAATTGTGATGTCGTTACCAGCAGTAATTTGGATCCAATATCAATATCGTAAATGCATGCTTTGATCGTAGAAACATGTTGCGGAGTGGCTTATTCCTATGGAAGAGTTTCTGTTGGGTTGGTTAATAAGCTCATGTGATTTAAGTTCAGTTGATGTCAGTGAGGTAAGCACATTTTTTTACAGGCTCGTTTTTAACTTGTACTCTAGCAATGCACCTCATCACGTGTCATATATTTAACCCACACTTTCCCCGTCCGGCTATTCAATTAAGAAGATTCTAGCAGCAGTGATCTTCACAGCAGAAGAAAACAGATTTTCAGCTGTCACCCTATCTGACAATGACTTGAATATTTAGTCTATATCTGGGCAAAATGGATCTAAATTTTGTTAGATATCTTGCAAAAATGGCCTAAACGCCCAGAATTTAGACGATATTCTCTTCAATAGAAATATCCTAATCAAAAGAGATTGAAGACAAAACGAAAAAGGCGAGAGCGAAAGCATGAAAAAATCAACGAACATAGGCTTTGTCTGTATTCCCAACGGCTAATTCTACGAAACTGTTGAGTATAGAGGGGCGATTGTCTTTCAGAAATCGTACGGTAGCTGCCGCAAGTAGTCAAACGGCAAAGTATGGTTCATCATACATGGTTATTCCACTCCACTCCGGCTCAGCACCAAAAGAATAGTTTTGCACATATTCAATTATTGCAGTGACTCCACACTGCCGTTGAATTTGATGTCTATCGGAACTTCACCTGGTCGTAGTTGGTCCATGATGGATTGGCTTTATGAGAAACCATTTAGACTGAAAGCTCGTTTTTTCTTCAATGTCTGAAGTTCGTTATTTGAAATATGAACGCGAAGAGAACCTTTCACTCTGATACATCTTTGTAAACCACACAAAAAACAGCATTGACACACTACGAGTAGAGCAGCACTTTTCTATCCATATCACTTCCATATACTTGAGTTGCGCAAGTACGTTTTTGCAAGTTCTCATAAAGAGCTATGGGAGAAGGGAAGGGGTGGGGCGGTCGAGTGGTGGTGATGCTCGTCGCGGTGCTGGGGTGATCTCCAGTCCCAACACATATCGGTACTCAATAACGAAAGCTCTGTAGCATGCCACAGCTAGGCTATCCTCGAGATTGTAAGGAGACGTGCTCAACCAGTAATATACGACGTTCAAGAAGAAAATGATAGAGCGATTTAGATGTTAGAACTACTGTGATTCGCGCAGTGAAAGAATAAAACAGCGAAGGTGAATCAAAATGAATAATAAGTTAAAAGTACTAAGTAACAATCATTAGTCTATGTCACCCCTCTAACAGACAACTCCTTCAATCAGACACTTGAAAAGTCGAATCTTTCCTTGAAATTTTAAAAGTCACGCACAAGGACTGTAGCTTTTTCGCACACAGTACAAAAGTACGTTAAAAACCTTAAAAATCTAATTTTTGAGGCATCATTATGAAATCATTTATTACTAACTTCAATGCTGTGCTCGTAATATTATAAAATCATTTATTACAAACCTCAATGCTGTGCTCTTCAACGTCTGCTGTTAGGCAGGCGTATTCGGTGCGGGCATCCACAACTAATTAGCTGCTCACTTTTAGCGGACTTTCATAAACGAGGTTTTATAATCTTAGAACTTTGCTCATTGCATTGAATGTGGCAAGTCAACTCTAAACAGAGGGCCAACATCTACTGTAGATTAGCTGAAATTAGTAGCCTGCAGTCATTCCAGACTGTTAAAATGAGGGAGTGTAGGACGACATAAGTTTCTAACAGAACTGTGATGTGCGTTTCGTGAAAATTTATGTAAGTGAGATGATATATTCCATGTCGGAGAGTTCGACTTCACCAGAAATATCTTGGTCAACCTATACCGATTTACGTAATGAAACGATGGCTTTTGAATATTTGTCACCGTTGCCCCGTTTCGAAAGGAAATTACACTTCAGAAGAATGATGTGTATCACGTTTTGGGAACTTCAACAGACCAGGTCAGGAAAAGTGTGCTAATCGCGGTGACATGTTCCATCTTTTTATAATAGTGAATTTACTGCGAGTTTAGATCAAAGTTCATCCATATACAACAGATAAAATAAAAACATTTGTTGTGTGCAAGAACAAAAATAAATGGAAAATAAAAATGGTTTTTATGTTGGAAGAATGATAAGTTTACTAGCTATAGAGAATGACGAAAAATTCTATTACATTTGATAAATAAGCAATTCGGTTTCGTTGATTTGTTATTGAAAATTTGGAAAATGATAAAGGTGGTGTACTATAGCGTATCACTGGAACGCTGTTTTCCTTAGACTAAGTCTGTTATTGACATGCTTTTTTAGAGAATAGAGCTCTTGATGTATGCGCTTATTACATTGCAAATTTCGCTAGTTAAGTGGTTTCCAGTAGTTAACTTTAGTTTCAAGTTTGTCATATAGATTTCTAGGTTTCCTTTGTCAGAAGAAATAACTCAATTCCGTTGACGATTTCGCGAAACAACGGAGTGAATTATTATAGAATCACAATGTGCTTCTACTCCATGCAAAAGAATAGCTGACTATTGGTACTACCGATTCAAAACAAACAAAATTTTCAAAAACAAACGTGTTCATCATCATTCTGTTATCACCAATATAACAAACATTGTCTGGATTACGTTTCCCTTGGAAAACTTCGATATTTGCGTAAAAAAGAGAATTACAAACAAACTTTACAGGCTATTTATAATAATAGTTGCTCCTCTTCTAATTGGAGTAAGGAATTAATGCGCTTTGGATAGCGATGACATTATCAATTTCAAATCATTCGTTAATTCGCCTTTTTATGAGGTTAACAGCAGATTGCATGTGGCTGAACAACGTGGGTAATCATTCAATGGCATCATCCAATAGCAGATAATGGAAATAACATTATAATGACGAAGAACATATGTGATGCTTTGAGGAATGAAAGGGGCTTGGAATAAACATCGACCCAAATAATGGGCTAACTAGTGGTGATGCATGATTCATTCCTTGTGGGAAAAGTTAGGAAGACGTAAAACGATTGTAAGAAAATGCTATCAAGTTATCCATATCATCAATTTAGTAATTGTCCCAGTCGCCTTTTCCAGCTGCATTTGGAATTTCGAATAGAGCATAGTGGTGGAGACAAACGCTTTGCCGCTGCACCCTTTCCAATAAATCCGAAAAAATCATGTTGCAGATACTTCTCAATTCTCATTTTGAAAGAACCCATATAGCGTAGAGGTGTGAGGTGTCAGCAGTGAGTAAACCATTAAATGTTCTTCACCACCTAAGGTCTTAGAACGAGGGACAAATTACTACCAGACTTGTCTGAGGAGGTGAAAACGCTAACATGGTGTATCGATGACCGCCGTAAGGTGTGTCGAGCAGATATCCTTTCAATAATTTTTCCCGATTGTTGATCAAATTGAATGCCCTATGCCTTCACCCTCAGAGATTCATCGAAAAAAACGTTTTGTTTTCTTTGTTTTCTATCATAATAGCAAGGTGTACGAGGGGTCCGCGAGTGGAATTGGTAGCTATCTGCAAAGTTCCTGTTCACGTACAGTAGAGTGACCAGAGTCTAATAATTGTGGCTATGACGGTTCGAGAATACAGTTTCGAAAAAAACTTTGTTTCCACTACCTCGCCCGGGATGGATCCCAAGGGAGAGAATAGCGCAGTGGTAGTGATGCCATTCAACACCACGTCAAACAGACTCCAGTCCTTTTGGTGAACGCAAAGTTGGTTCCAAATTTGTCTAAGGTCAGTTCTGTTTCCTTAATTAGGAAAGGCTATTAACCGGCGATGAGAATCCGGCAAAGCTCTATTGAATCTACCGAACATACCCCAGGATTTTAGAAAGGATGGCTTTAATCTCAATATATCTATATTAGCAGAGAAGATCGAAATCTTCGTGCAGTAGTTAACCCCATACGCGTACACATAAACCTATGTATTTGGTGATTGTTAGAAAATAAATCGAATACAAAAATGCGCCGAAAACTTTCGCAATATATATGAGGACAGCTCATGTGTAAAATCTCAGATAAAAAGATTGCATGATTAAGCTTTCCAGCTATAGAATTATCAATCTTGATACTTCTAATGAAAAGGGAGTCATGTGTAAAATTACATTGGAAAAATGATTAGCAATTAGTTTTGCTTAACTATCTATACCTTCAAACAAGACATATCTCCTTAAATGTTCGCCATAACGGCGACCACTTATTTCTTCATAACGTTTCCACTGTTATAACCATAATCAGAACCTTTTAAAGGGTTTCAGTTCCCGCCCGTTTTCCCATGTTTGCTTCGACATTTGAACATATTGCGCTTGGTATTGTGATTGACTTACTAGCAGTTTTCTACTAATAAATAGGGTGTAAGTTTTAAGAACACCACGTTTTCAAAAGCTCAAAACTATGACACTAGCAAACATTCCTCTGTTAGTTTTTTCAAAGGAAAGTCATTTACAGTTGTTCACTTTATTATCTGTTGATCGTTGTAGGATGAAATGAATTGAGTTGACAGGCTATGATATATGAAATGATTCAAAGCAAATTCGTTGAAGTAGTCACTATCTGTACGTACACACCTAATGTCTCGTATGACCTGACTTTTGGTGACACTGAGAGAAATTAAGCTTTACGGTATTAATCTACGCAGATGCGTCCCGCAATTTGTGTTCCATTTTATCGACACATTGAGGCATAGATGTAACTTATCAATACAAAGTCACAAGTATGCTGAGATACGCGCAAAACATAAATCCCGATGCTTTAGATACTTTGTGTAATGGACTCGCTGCGGCTCACACTGTACTCGGTGTCATGCACCAAAACTTACTTTGAAATTGTTATCTCCATTTGGTGGATATGTTTTATTACTATATTCTGTTAGTTTACTACTGTTGGGTGCATTCGTATTTTTTTACTATTAGACGTCTTTCAATTTCATCGATCATCCGCGTAGGCACTTTTTATTCACGAAACATGTTTTTTCGTAACCTTCTCCTTCTCGAGTTGATCCGTGTTCCTGTCCTTTTCCTGACTGAGTGAACTCAATCGGACGCATTGTCTTTGTTCCCAACATGCGGAAGAAAACGATGAGCAAAGGCCAGAGGGAAATCTCCTTTCAGAAAATGTTCCTTTCATACTTATTTCAGTCAAATAATGGGTGATAAGCGAATACAGGTTTGAAAAAAGTGGATTTACCTATTTTTATTCATTTACACGATTAATCACCACAGTTTTCGTTGTGCGGATTTTAGCTTTCCGTTTCAGCATCCCCATCTCGGACCCCGTAATCCCCACTTGATAAAACCTCCTCGGGATTCCGCTATCTGAAGTTCGCGTCACGATAGAAAGTATGAAAAAATATAACAGAATCAAGACCCAATAACATCACCGCCGACTCTCTGCGACCCAGAGACCATAATTTACACGTACTTATCTCGGTACATATGTCATCTTGTCATCAAAAAGAAAATGTTCTAGACCAGTGGAGGACATCGCGCACAGCCATCATCCATAAACAGGGTCACTGAGAAGATTTTCGGAACTATCGTCCATTGTGCTTGTTGAGCATACTTTACAAGCTCTTTACAAAACTATCCGTCTGCGCATATCAAGAACTTCGAAAGAGGCACAATCAGCCAAGCGATCAGGATTTCAATAGGGATTTTGCTGCATGAACCACATCCAAACCATGTCGAGGATTATAGAAGTCTATTGGGAATGCTACCTGCCCTTAATCGTAACTCTAATTGACAAGGAAAAAACATCTGAAGGCGTTGAAATGAACGCAGTCCCATGAGCGCCTATCGATCAAGGAGTGGATCCATCCTAAATAAAAACTTTATCAAACTGTTAACGGAATTGCACCACTAGCGTACAGCTTTTCATCGACTTCTTATCATGTAGGGATGAAAGATAAAGCTCTCGGCGTTGAACAATACCTGGGAGATGCTCCATGCATTGTCTGCAATTTTTAACTTCGTTTGAAGTGATTGGATGCATATCTGGCCTTTACAACGACTCGCGGTGGCCTCCCGCTGTACCGAGGCAGTATTGCTTATCCCCTCAAACAAGTCCGAGACTAGTCTGGTACCAATTTAGCGACCCTGGGGAATGGATGGTTTGGTGATCCATGAGCGAGAGATCGAACCAATGACTTCATGTGCTACGCAGAGTACCTCGAACCACTCGTCATATGCGCTCTTTTAATGTGAGTGCAGGAATGGACACCTTTTACCATACCCACTAGAATTGGGATTCGACAAGGCTATACTATATCGCCAAAGCTATTCACAGCCACACTGCAGTGGATAATCTAGTCGCTTGATTGGGACGAGAAGGGTAAACGCATTGTTAGAAACTTCCTGTCAAACTTTCGTTCTGCGAATGACATCGTCTTATTCTCAAAAAACACTAGTGAAGCAGAGACATTGCTCAAAAAACTCAACGAAGCGGAAAGAAGATCGGACTGCGCATAAATCGCGCAAGACCTAGTTCATAAATAGCGGACGCTGCGATGACAAACAAATTAGTCTGGATAATTCATTAATTAGGGAGGCCACCTCACTCGTGTATACAAAATGGATTATCTGCATTCCTTTTCAAGCAAATTATCCATTTTGTCCGGAAGGTCGAGTTCAGTACAAATTCGAAGGCCCACACCGTTAGGTAGATTACTATATAAGAGAATGGATGGTATAGAAAGTTACCATTTGATTGTGCAGCAGAAAATACTCATTTTTATTTATTTGACTGAATCTAATTCAATAATTTTGTAACCGAATAACCTGCCATTTTTCATGTCCCAAGGGGCCAAAAATTAGCGCCTTCTTTACTTTTACCATTTTCCTGCCAACGATGTAGAACGATTGGACTATCACTTGGATCACTAAGCTTTGAAGAAGACGAGAACGTCGATAGCCTAATAAAGGTTTTGATGCCAACCTCGTAGAAGCTCAATAATCCAGAGAAAATAGTGGTTGTTCACAATGAAATTTGAAAAGATCGGCTTCGTTAATAATACCGTCCCCCTATAGCCATCTATGCATATACCGACTGCTACATTATGGATCGTGAACATGAGAAAAATTATTATCATTTAACAATCACTTGAAAATAAAACAAGACAGAGAAAGCAACAAAAAAGGGCAAACAACAACCGTTCTGTATGAATGGACGTCAGTGAGTGATATTATCCTTAGCGGTGCACATCAATAAAACTCACTGCCATTTTTGCCAGTTTATTCACGGCTACCTCGGAAATTTCAAAGCAATTCCTTCTATTGAGCTCAACAAGTTGAAGCTCTCAAAATTTTCAATTTCTAAATCGTCAGATCATGCATATTTGCTGTTAATTGGCTTTCTATCTCAGATTCCTTAGACAAGAAAAAATCTAAGTTTTCAATGTTGTTGAAAAATGGAAACTTTAGTAGTATTTTATGTACTGGTTCGGCGCTTCCCTTTCCTGACTACAATGCAAGTGATGAGGTAATTCTTTTTGGCACTCAAGAAATTTGGTAGGTCTACTTATTTTCACAGAAAATGCCGATTTAATACATTGCAGGTTTTGAATGTATATTTAATTTTTTCCTTTTGAGTTTGAAACAAATCAGCATCAACATTTGTTTCCAACACACCGCCTAAGAATGAGATGGCACTAACGAAGGAAATGAATGCTTTCATTTCGAATTCGTCAGATTACCCAAAGAAGCTTTTTTCGATTTTTGCAAAATGGCTCAGCTACGCCAGTCATGTCTCACACTCCTAAACATTTGAGCACTTCGCGAGAAGGTGATAGAATCCACAGAGTAAAAGCTTCGCACACTTAACTAACATTAGAATCAACTTCATTTCAGTTACAGCAATTTCAACAAAATGTTGTCACAACAAATGCAATTGCTAGAAATGCATAAAAAGTCTTGCTTCTATCTGGACTTAGTACGCTCCTATTTATTCTTTGCTCTGATAACCTTTGCACTTCACAACATGAGCTTTTTGACAACAAGTCATCCTAAGTGCGACTCCATATGATAATGACATAACACAACTCACGTCATTTCACAGATTCAATCGACTTTGAATAAACCCTAGTCAAAGGCTCCCTCAAGAGCAAAGAATCAAAAAAAGCAATGGGTTTAGAAGTGATCAAGAGCAAGCCCTTTTTCACCCACATATACCAATAGGTCACATATTCAGTTCTTAGCTAAAAGAAATTATGTACAACAATTTTTTAAAGATACCTCTCTTCATTCATCAAATCGCCATGAATTTGCGGCCCATTTACGTCTTACATTTCTGCCCAATAACCACTATCGTCGGAGATCTCTCTTAGAGTCGATTTTGGAATGCTACAAGATATCTCCGTCGTTGACTGGCAAGAGCCCCTGCGGTAAGTTCATTGCTTGCCTGCACCCCTTCTTCACCTCTTATACGGTAGAGCTTTGCCGTGTTTTAAAGCTGAATTCAGAATGCAACACACAAGAATTGACATATAACAGCATCAATGATAAGTGAATAATTTACGAAAACTTTGGAAAGTTCAGCAAACGAGTTATGGGCTAAAACAATTCATCCGGTAGTAAGTGGAAATCAGTTACTGACCGGTATCTTTCCCACAGGTGGATTGATGAAGATTATACCGCCCTTTCGAGTGTTTTCTTATAACCACGCTCAATTTTAACATATCTCATCATTGAGCCTATTGACAGACCGCGTCCAGGCTAGCTCATGCAAGAGCCCATTAACAGACCACATGACAAGCTGGCTCAAATAGCAGTTATGAGATGAGATGGAAATACTCTGCCGCAAATCTGTTTACAAGATAGAAATTGACAGTAGCATATTGATGCCTATGTTTAAGAGATGTGTTTTAGAACTGTAGCAACTTCTACTTTCTGGTGTTGTAGCCGAAAAGAGAGAGCGTCGTCTGATTGGCAAGTTTTTTGTGTAAATAGAAAATTTACACAAAAATCAACAAAAGAGCCTTTTGTTTTCAAAGTGAGTGACGATAGTTGGGAGAGATTGTTCATCTAACGGCTGAAAGGAAACAGCATTGCTTATCGTGCGCGACCAGCACTTGCTGTGAAGCACTTGATTGATTTTATCGATAGAATGGGTTTGTCTAGACTTCATATATTACTAACAGTTAGTGAACTTCTGAAAAATTCAACTGCGGATACATCCCAATTTCACTCCAGAGTGTTGGCATAGTCTTGGAGTCTACGTGAACATATCAATTGTATCGTTTCAAGCATAATTCTTTCTATTTTGAGTGCCACCTGCAGTGGTATGATGTTATTAGTATACCCATTATGTGGAGTACTGTGCAAAAACGTTTGCGTCAGCCGGGATTCGAACCCAGATCTCACTCTTTCCGAGAGCGTATGCTAACCGTTGCACTATCGACGCTCGTTTTGCACAGCACTCTTATTTACACTATAACGCGTTGTCTGCCAACAGCCAACCGTCGACGGTATGGCGGGGCAACCGCTATGGGCACTGAACCCACTTTAGTTGACAGACATTGGATATCGATAACCAGTCATATTTCTTTCTATTTTGACTGCCACTTGCAGTGATATGATGTTATTAGTATACCCAATATGTGGAGTACTGTGCAATAACGTTTGCGTCAGCCGGGATTCAAACCCATACCGTCGACGGCTGGCTGTTGGCAGACAACGCGTTATAGCGTAAATAAGAGTGCTGTGCAAAACGAGCGTCGGTAGTGCAACGGTTAGCATACGCTCCCGGAAAGAGTGAGATCTGGGTTCGAATCCCGGCTGACGCAAACGTTTTTGCACAGTAGTCCACAAATTGGGTGTATCGTTTCAATTATCTGCATTTGTTCGTTACGTCCTCTTGACCATAGCATGATTTCAAACTAAAAATCAGTGAAAAATCATATCATATGCGTATTTGGTATCTAAGCGATCACGCAAGCATAGTTTCTATTGCTGCATATGACGTGCATTATGCTGAGATTTCTGTAATAACGGACTAGTTGTTTGAAAAGTAAATATTAGCATTGCAGAAAACTGTCAGTTATTCGTTTATCCGCAAAAGCTGGCCGATATCAAATTCCACAGTCACTGCCACTGGGTTGGGTGGATAAATGAGTCACTGAAATTTATTTTTGTGGTTTATCTCTTGAAAACTTACAACGATTTTAGGCTGGATAAAGTGACGCTCTTTAATATCATGGAAATCGCATCACACTGCTTCATGAGTTCAAACATGCAAATAAGACGAAAGGAGTCTGAGCTGTTATCGTCAAAACACGGACCAGAGATGCAGTTCAGAAGACAACGTTACACGTTATTTAAGAAACATCTTTCCAAACAGAGAATTCGCGGTTGCAGCAAATGAAATCAGATGCAATGCGTATGTGAAGGTAAATATGACTTCTCTAAACTGAACACCTCTAAAAAGGTTAAGATGCAAGTCCAGTTTTTTGTACAAAGTTTCATGTTTTGCATATAACTCAACATTCTTGGGTTTACAGTCATAACATCATACCACTGACCATTGTGCTGCACGTGCTCAGTGCTTTATTAGGTACGGAATACGTCTGTCATTGTTCTGTGAGCAGCTTGCCCTATAGGGATTTTCCATGCTTTTTAAGAGCAGATCAGATTTCCGAGATGCGCGTTAAAGACTGAAGAATTTTGAACTTATCGCCAAATTAACAATGTTAATAAAATAAACATTCAAAGTGAGAATTTTTTAGGGTGAAAAAGATTAAAAGAAATTCAAGTTATGGCGAAGAACTTCAAACTTTTGAGATTTTCAAGAAAATAGCAGGAGCAGTAAAAACATACAGAAAATGGTTATCATATTGGTGTCAAAATGAAATCTACTGAACCATACTCAAAGGTGGTGGACCAGAATCGATTACTCTAAACAAGATCTTGTTCCTTCATTTCGTTTCGTGTTTCGGATATGAACCATGGCACAGTGAAGTGGCAGAAATATCAGATTGGTGCAAAAGCGATTGCAGCTTCAAGGAGTTACAAAACTGCAAATACCTTTGTAGCTTGCCTGAAATGCGAAAATGGTACATTAGTCAACGTTGAGTACTTGTGCAGCATATTTATAGTCTTCTGAGGATCACCTGCGATGATAGCTCTTCCCATGTCATCTGATGAGCGTGAAACAAAGGAGTTACGGTTTGTGCATTAATGAAATGCGTGTTCTTCACTAAACTTCTTGAACAGCCACTGATCTGCACGTGTGTTAGTAGTTTTTAAGCTAACTGCGTTGTTGATATTGTGAGCTGCTCGTTGCTATAGGACCTATTTTGATCTTGATTACTCATGAGCAGTAATTCAGAATGGGCGCCAAATCTTTCAAGAAAAACTTCCTAACGTCAGCTGTTAAATTAAGTTTAATGTAACACCTCGTGCATGGCTTAGAGAAGAAAATCAAGAATTATATACATCTTCTTTTTATCATATCATCGTAGCCATTCTTTACGACAGTACTTATTTGAAATTTGGTAAGGATTTATGGATAATATTCCTCCAAAAAATAAATTTTTCATAATAATGTTAGTATTCAGTTGAAATCTCGTATCTCAAAAAACTGTTTTACATAGTTGTTTATCAAAAAGCCTTTCTACAGCGCTATAGCAGTCAAAATGAATTATCTTTCGCATTCATCTCGCACTTTTATTAATATCACGCTTATTTATTTCTTTGAACAAATCTTCTCCCTTAACCTATTAATAATCGTCAAATAACGAATCTCAGAATGTTCGAAAATATACTTGTTCTTTCGCAATGCTTCTTTATAGAGTCGTAGCAAGGAAGTTAGAAGTGTGTTTCATACACGTGGGGCGTTATCGTGCGGATTTCCGTTCTTTGGTTGGAAACTTTTTATCCACTTTGCATAGGTTTCAGATGTTTTTTATCACAGTCAGAGTGGTTCGTTCTACGTTTCTCGAGCTGTGGCTTATAATTTTCATTTTATATTGCGAAATAAGTCTGCAGTTGAGTTTAAGTGTGAAACAAAGCCTAAGTGGATTGTATCTGAGCACAAAAAGCATGTGAACGTTTTGAGGAAATCTTCGGGTGTTAGAATCATATGCTTTATCTGGGTTTCCGTCAAAACGAAGAAAAATTCTGTCTTACATAACAAAGAGCGAACCTCACATGTACTTCGTGTCCGCGGAATCTATTGATATCGTGTCAGTCCACGGATGTTCATACACCGTTGTCGAAAAGTATGTCGACATCTTGGCAGCTTCGCCTTAATTTTTTTTGCTACACAAGAGTGAGGCTGTATTGTTTAGTAAACAGAAATGTTTTCTTTTTTCTATATCCTTATAAAAAGGTTTTTTTAAGTGTATACGGTGCATCGAAATCAGATCCCTGAGCTTTTGAATAATCACTGAAAATGCAATGTTTTCAAAGTAGAACATAAGCAGTTATTGAATTCACTGTAAATCGGCAAGAATAAGTTATTTGTATGGTTCACTCTGTCAGAAAACTCAAATGGCACAACCCCCAATATAAACTGATGTCAACTACCCAGTTGTCGATCCAAAACGATCAGTCAGCGCTGATTGAACAGATAAGAGCATGTGCCTAATCAGAATGCAAGTTGTTAAAGCAAGATATGCTGGCAATCATTCTTCTCTTACACTTCGTCTTAACTCATGGATGATTCCTTGATATTTTCCCATATCCGCACCCTTATTCGGGAGATCGTATTTTTATTCTTTTTTCACGTTTTATCAATCATGCGATAACCTCAATTTTATGCTTTACTGCAGGAGTAGAAATAAAACTTTATTTCACAATAAAGCATCTTCTGCTGGACACTGCTTTTCTCTCATATTTTCAGTAATCACTTGATGAAACAAATCTTAGCAACTTCAATGATATGCTTGATCTTCGTCAATAACTTTTTAGTGTGACATTACAGCCCAAAAATCATAAGTTTCGCAGTCGGTCCAGTGCCGATCGCGTAGCGCAATTTACACGTGGTGTGTGATGCGCATCGAGTACTAAACACAATATTCTTATAGGTGTAACTACGCATCAAAAATTTTTTCTTAAAAACAAGCATGTCGTTCGGATCGTTAACTTTTTTGCTACTAAATATCTTGCAAGTGAATTCAAACGGAAAAAGCTTCTCAAATTCACAGAGAAGGACGACTGCTGGTGGTAAGAACCTGAGAGTGGTTTGATGCATAAGTGTCGAGATTTTGAGGAATCAGTTATACAAGAGCGTGTAGTGACGGCATAAAGCATACAAAGTTTTCACATTTTGGCAGAACTAACGCTCAACTCACCACTTTTTATCGATGAAGAGGATAAGGTATGAGTTAAATAGACGAAGTACTTCCATTTGCACAACATACGAAGACGCGTCAAATCGAATGAAAAATCGAATTGATAAGTTGCTTGGACATCAGTATACATTTTGCTTATGATTCCGCAATTAACACCTATTTCTGCATTTCAGTTGTTCTTTTACGAACTCTATACACTCATGCAAACTTCCCGCAACATTCTGTATGACCGCTTATTTAAATAATGACACTACTGCTCGATGTTCTGAAAGAACTCACTGAAGCATTCTAAAATAGCTATCATTCACCAGGAAGTGAAAATATAATTATATTGTTTCCAGTAGTAATTCATGCACTTTTATACGATTAGCCGGACTTTATAATCAAGACTTGATGTTTTCCAAGCTTTAGGTTACGGATGAAATTAACTTTCGTTCCTGATCGTTAGTGATCTCACTGGACATTCCCCAGCTAAGATGAGATGAATTGAGATATCCTCATTTTTGCGAAAAAGACATTTTTGTACAATTCAAAATAGAATAATACAACGAAACATTCGAGTTAAGGTCTCCAGATTTCAACATTCTCGCACAAAAATTCCTACGACACCATTGAAACCAACTATGGAAAGATAGTGGAAAGTGAAGTGTTTCTTCTTATTTAGAAACGTCTCATTCTATCGTTAAATATTTTCTCCTTCTGTATACAAGAAAATGTTTTCGTTTAAAGTGCAGATTTCAGCGTTTCTTTCATTCATTCTGCTGTCTAGCAATCTTCCGTTCACTGCGCTTGTTATAGATTAAGTTTCGGCCAAGAAGTCCTTTGCCTTCTCACTTTGTTAAGATCCTCACCAGTGCTTGTAAAGCATACTCTTGTATCTGTAGCGTAATAGAGCTGTTAGAAAACTTTTGAGAAAGTTCATTTTGAATACCTGAGATTTTTGCCTTTGGGTGAATACTAAGAACCCTTGAAGAAAGTGAAACAGTATGTGAAGAAAACTCCACAGTTTCTTCCTTGTTACATTCCATGAGTGCAATTTTTCTTGAGATAGGTAAGTATCATAGAGTGAAGTGTCTAAGCATATACTCGTGCAATTTCTCAAATAGCTGAGCTGATATTGATCACCGAAGTGATATAGATGTCACCACCGATTTCAGATAAGACAAGAAAAAAACTGAGTTTACCATCGAATTTTTTGTTCCCACGTTAACGATGGTAGCACTTCCATAGACAACATGATATTTTGCAGTACTGTGAAATACGTAACTAAAGTATTCTATCAGACTATCAGGAGGTTTTCACTCCTGTAACACGATGATAAGAGTTGTAAAAAGGAGAAAAGCTAATTGGCTATGTTTCATTTAATAAAATGCGAGCAGAAGAAGCAGGTTTAGAAGTGGGACAAGAAGTTGGAGAAGCCGCAGTCGACGCAGATATTCCCATCTTTGAGCCAACCTCTGCGACAATCCAGCAGCCGACAATTACGCCGGTGACACAGATGTCGTTTGCGATTATCTGCGTTTAGCATAAACTAAGGATGCTCTGCGATTAATGAAGAGAGCTAACCCACAGAATGAAAAGAATTCGATAACGATCATATTTTCTGGACGATTTGCAGCAGTGAGAAAGGCGTGGATTTGGAGCTAATTTCTATGCAGTTGTATTAAGATATGCTGCTTGTCACTGTAGTGAAATAAAACACGGATCCATCGTTTTGTTAATGTGCTGCGTTAAGCGAAGTCTCACTGCTGCTACAGAGCAAACTGTGCTTCTGTTTCCTCATAAAGTTGCGCTTCAAGATCATACACTTACATATAATAAAAACCTTTCATCTAAGCACAAAGTACTAGTGCAAGGCGCCTGAACGCGTATCGACGACCCCGATCAAGTAGCCGACGTTCCCCTCGCAGATATTCCCGCATATGCTCATCAAGAAGTAGAATGTCGCGATCGCGTCGCAGTCGTAGAGTCGACCGAAATTGCGTGTTCGAATTTGCATCTATCCTAACAAAGTGCCATGTGAATGCCTTTAAATCCGAGATTTCCTTCCATTGAATAGCTTCTCTGAATATTCCGTCTGTTCAAGAAACTACAACGCTCTTGTGTTTTCTTGGCGTTGTTTATTTAGGAATGCTTCACGAATTTGCGTGGTTGATGGTTGGTGGCTGATAGCTAACATTGAGATGTTGAAGAATGAGTGGTCGGGCAAATGTGCCTCAGTGGTGTAGTGGTAGAGCACGCGTCCCCGGATAAGATGAAACGTGGGTTCGATTCCCGCCTAAGGTCGTGTTTTTGCTCACCACTCAATTCTCTAGGAGTTGTTTATTTATTAGATACTTCCGTTTCCAGTTTCAGAGTCGGTCGCTGAAATTGCAAAAGGCGCACCATTCGATCACGAAATGCTCTGGAGCCAATATGTAGAAGCTTGCCATTGCGAACCATAGCATGTCAAGCTCAACTAACATCAACATCTTATTAAGCTCTTCACTAATAAAGTTTCTCATCATTGTTTGCTTGAATAATCGAAGTGAACACGTGAATTGCTCACCTAGTATTTACACTAATCAGTAGTAGATTCATATTTGTACAACCGACGAAAATTCTGAAGTCATGTGAAATGGTTTTTGGTCATCAGCTATGACCCGCGGTGTGCATGTAGAATATAGAAAACGATTTAGCACGCATCAAATATATACTTATGCGTATGCGCTTACTAACGCGCGCGATTCAGTCCGTCTTTACAGGCAAGTCTTCTAGATTCTTGAAGTGATTCAATTCGCTTTACTATCCTGCTACCGTCATCTGTGGGCTATCTGTAAGTCCAGATGCAGGGTCGGACATTCTTAGGACGGCGCAGTAGAAGACTGCTATCCGTTGTAAAATATCGGAGATCTTTTTCTTTTTTTGACTGAGATATTTCGAGAATGACAATGTCCTTCAGTGCGAGCAGCACATCCCATAAATTGTTCACTAGCACAAATGAACAAATTAACGAGCTGGATCTAAAGTTGAATTTCATGGAAAGAGGCAACTCTTCGTTGTCGTTAAAATGATAGGAAAACAACAACCTTTTGTGATCCTTATGGGATGCATTTTTGATATCTCTTGATTGCCAAGCGAATGTTCTCTGTTTGATGTTATGTTTCACTTTTTCTTCGCTGCCAGAAGTAAAATCATTTAGATAATACCTGAGCACCAAACACTTGTCTAGCGTCATTCAACGCATACCTAATTTGCGTTTAAGTGAGACAGGTAGAGAAGAATTTTTTTGTGTTTCTACTTATGTCTGAGAACGGCCGCTTCTTGTTTTTTCTAAAGCTTGAAGTCTACCCTTTGTCTTCAATATGGAGATTTTGAATGGAAATTTCTGAGTCATCGACAGCAAGCGGATGAACGATGTGGAAAGGGAAACGCACCGATTGTTAGCGTTGAGCAGGCATGAAAATCGGTTTCCTGAAACGTCATTTCGCTATTTGCTAAGCAACACTTAATCTTGCTGCATGGATTGTTTTAGAACCGATTATTGCCTAGGTGATCATTAGTTTCCCTAGATGAAGGAGCACTGATGTGTGCGGCTGTTTCATGCGAGCAGTGCTGCACTACAAGAGATTTGGCTCGATGCGAACACGATGACTCACATCGCATGAGCGATCGCCTGTAGATAATTCGATTCAAATAACTCAGATTTCGAAGATATAAATGCTAAAGTGTTTTATCAATAGCTACTCCTGAACAGTCTCACTGTAGCTGATCAGTACGACAAATCATGTGTTTCTAGCAAGGTTCAGATGTGACTTGCTATACTTTTACACAAGCGTCAAATCATAATTTCAGATTTGATTTATCAGAAGGAAGGGGAATAACCTCTAACGACTTGAAGTGATAATTACGGCTAAATTTCTTTGCTGTCTTGTAAAGTAGAGATTGCTTTGTCAGAGATATAGTTGAGGAAGACATGAAGGTGCAGTTGTTCTTTTGATGTCCTCTACAACTTTGACCTATAGCTATAGCTAAGATGCAATATCAGTTCTCGTAAAACGTTTTCAAAGATGCTCGTTGCTATATATATACATATATAGATATATATATATATATATATATATATATAGACATATATATATAGACATATATATGCCTCGTGGAATTCATCAGACAACAAAGGAGCATTCTGATCAATGTCGAGGCCGACAGAAGTGTAGTTGCTAATGATCAGTTGGCCTCTGAATTGTGATAATAACAAAATTTATCACAGTAAATATTGGTCTTTTATTCCACCGGTTTTGACAATAGAGTAATGCAAGTTTGGGCGTAACGCTTCGATTGTCTATAGCTCACGCGATTCCACGTTGACGTATCAGCTAAGGTGTTTGCAAAGACAAGCGTCTTTTCGTGACTTTAGGACTCTCGCTTTCATAGCTTTAACGCGATGATATTTGACGAGCCAATCGTATACTTCGTTGATGCATCGAGTGACATTATATGGTCCTGAAATTGTGCGTCTCTTCATGCTTTCAAACGCAACTCAAACTTCAGAGGTTGGAATCTCGGGTGGTTTCTCACCAGTGCAGACTTCGGCGTACGAGACGAAAGCTGTGGAACAAAAGAGGCTGATGTAAAACGTTTCCGTTATTAATTACTATATCATGACGGAATGTAGCAATAATTCATCTTCAATTATTGAGGCGGACGTTGGAAAATGGTGATTGCAGAGATTTCAAGGAAATTTCTTCGAATCAAATTGGTTTTGTACTGCTTCCAACAGCTCATCCTGCTGGTACCAAGGTGGGTCGTCCTGGAAAGATTTTTCACAGGTAGTAATGATTATCAGCCTAGCTATGCTTGTTCCAAGAGTATCAACTCTTAGTTCTTTCCTTTTTCGAGCAACACGTTGATAGTAGTAGAGATACGATTAGATTTTTTTTTGAACTCGTGTTCATATTGGCTTCTTCACAGCGCAGAGGCAACTCACCAGAGCTCAAAAGAATCATTGGATAACTTGAGAAATGCTGATTCTAGATATAAACTTAGTTTTTGAACTGGATGGCAAGTGTAGGTTTTTCAACGCTGTAAAAACGATTAACAAAACCTGCGTTTCGCTTCCGGATTACCTTGCGTTCTTCGCTATCGTTTATGCCTGACCTTGAAATAAAGTTTCAATAATCGTTCTATAGTTCAAAAAGTATAGATTTCAAAAACTAATCTGGTTTATTTAATTTGATTTTTTAGGCCCTGAAGCAAGAGAAGTAATCGAAATGATGTTTCCAAGAAGTTTCATGTGAATCACTGAGCCTTGAAAATAGTTTCCAGGTTTAATGCGCAGCTCTATGATCCACCGAAAGGTCGTCGATAAAATATAAAAATTACAGCAAAAGCCCTTGAGGCAGCAAAATAGACAGGTACGAAGAAAATGAGTTGGGATTAGCTCACTCCCGTCCTCAAAGTTTGAGTGTTAAGATGACGTTGTTTCGGATCTACGTCACTGAATTTCAAAAGAACAGTTGAACTTTAATTAGATTTTACAGATGCGTAATGGATTTATGTATTACATTTGTATTTTACTGCCCTCAATCATTGATTATGCTGATTACTGTGAAGATCACTTGCGTTGAAAGATTTCCACAAATTACGAGGCTACTTGATTCTCTTAATCATTGAATCACATTTAGCACACTTACAACATGTGACTTCTATAAATGTCATGCTGTAATTCCGGGAGTGGGCGGTTTCTTTTCGGGGGTTTATCTTGCTGCACAAAAGTTTATTCGCAGACTTGTTATAAGTGTTGCAATCAGACGGTAGCCTATCCAATGTATTGTGGACTTTGTTGTTCATAAGAAGGTGTCTTACCAAAATTTTCTCACCAAATTTCTCATTTCCGTCGAAACATTATTGCCGCTGGAGAAAAGTTAGTCAATGATGAGGGACAGAAATAGCTGTCCCCATGAACTGGCATCGCATGCTATGAGTAGCATCATTTCTGGAAAGCATTTCCGTCGTTCTCTGTTTATCAGTTCATATAACGACTTTTGGGTGCATTGATTGAGGTAGTGTTAAAATCAAAAGGTAGACATTACAATATTTTTTGTAGAACCTAATCAAGTTTGGCGACTTCTGATAGCTGTATGATTTGATTGTGGACGAGTGCTTTATCCCCTAATTTAGAGTTGTACATAGGACAAAAATATGGGATGGATGTAGCGAAGAGCATGAGGTATACAGAAGGCATTAGAAGCGTTGAAATGCTTTGAAAACGCGAGGTACAGCTGATTAATATAACGGAAATCACAACATAAGAAGGTAGAAGAGGCATTATACAAAATCTCTCGAAGTGGCCGGCGTGACGTCCACAGATACGAAAATAGGGACAGCGAAAACTAGACGTCGTCCAGTGCATAACAAAGTTCAGATTAGACATCGTTTCGAAAGCCTTGAGCTAAGAATCGTTTCACGCGTCCGTGTTAGGAAAACAGGGAGTCCGGTACTACATCAACGGTGATCTCTCGAAATACGTGAACGGACGATCCGACCAACAGAAACTGGGGTGTTGCCATCGAAAGCAGCAGAAATTCAGAGATTTTTCATCTCACAGCAGTCATATCGCTTCTTATATATAATCGCCGGACTAACTTGTCGTATTATATGCGAGCTTACATAAGCTAGTTATCATATGTATTTTCGCTACGTTGCTCATGCCTCACCTAGCTAAGCATCTCTCAGGGGTCGGTAAACAGGAATCAGGCCGGTCCATAACTTGTATTGGAGGATAGCAGCACCGACTCTAAACAGCGGTAGGCTGTGGCAAGCCATTGTAAAGGCCAGACATGATTTCGATTACCTCTAACGAAGTCAAACATTGGAGAATAAAAAAACCCACTTAGTATTAATAATTTCGATTTTAGCTCCTATAAGGGATTTGGTTATCAAATGTGAGGGGTTGAAGCCGATCTTAGACTTTCCTGATCTCTGTTGCTATATTCTTGCCTGTCAAGTTCTTGTCGACGACCGCCTCATTGATTGTGCGTGAAATCTCCATCTCGAGCTTTGGATTTATTTGAACCATCAAAACATGAAGTCCTTCCAACTGTTCCGTCACCCTGGGCCTCGTTAATCCTCGGAATGTGTCAGCAGCACTTGAATCAAACGCCACTCGAGTAGCACCAACAACCTTCCTGCTCTCGCTATAAGTCCATCTCCGAACAAAAGTCTAAGTGTTATATACCAAAATGACTGCAAGAAACTGCTCTAAACGACAGTGAAAGCAAGAGCTTAAATACGTGAAAAATAATAACAAAAACGAGAGAGTCCGAAAATTTTCTTGTCATCTTGTTGTAACTCTGATGAGAGACCATCCACAAACCCTAGCCAAGAAAAAAAATGCTCTTCCCCCGCCCTCTACAGAGAAATCGCTCAGAACATCGCGTGTTTTTATCCACCGTTTTTATTTTCCATTGAACATCACAATTTGATTCCTCCACCCTCTCCCTCTCCTTCTGTAAGTAGTAAAGTAAAAGTAGCAACTGTTTGTAAGTTTTGGAAGCAGTTGTTGTAAAATAAACTTCCAAAATCTTTAACATTGACTGAACTTTGAGCAACACGTTGCTTTCTCTATGGAATGTAACATCAGAGCGATTCAATTGTATGATCTGTGATTCGTTATTCTTCCGTCTGCACGGGACTTCGCAGCATTCGCCAGTTGATCTATTATTCGTCAATGAACTGTTTGAGGGAGGAAGGAGTGTTGCAATCTAACAATACCCAAGCATTCTCATGTATCCCTACAGATAAAGCTCCCGGTGTTGATCAACAGCTAAGGAATGCGCGATGCATTCGACCCCATTCGTAGTATCATAAATAAAGTTGGTTGAATATTGGCCCTCACAATCTAATCAAGTCTTTCATACCTCCCGGAGTCGCTCCAGCTGGTATCACCGGACTCGCCCGCGAGGATAGCAGCACTGCCTTGATGCAAAATCCAACTCCGGCCTAGCGTTGTATCAAGTCAGTGTTGCTACCCTCACCAGACAAGTTTGGTGTTACCACTTGAGCGACCTCGGGGGGGGGGGGGGGAGGAGCCGGATGACCTAGTGAAGGGCCTTGAGCTCCGCGCGATCGTACCATTGACTGTCGATTGATTGGACCGCGTGTGTCTCACCGCAGAGCACCTCTAACTGCCTGTCGAACTTTCTCACTTCTCGGAGGGAATTCCCTCATTGGTAGGAGCTCGCCAATAAACTGTTCAGGAGACAGGGTATTGGCCAGCCGGTATCTCTCTTGTTTATGTCTATGTTTGCTATTTATTTGTGTTTTTTTCTGTCTACATTTGTCATTTTTCTCGATTTTAACTAACACTTCTAATTACTATTATCCATTCTTATTTCGTACTCCACCTCCCACTAGAAAAAATCGCCCCGAATATTGTGGTATTTTTATTTTTTTAATAAGCAACGCACTTTGATTCCTCCTTCGCCCCTTTGCCTTTTTCCATACAGTAATGTGAAATTGATGTAACATCTTGCAAGTTCTGGATGCAGTCGCTATGAACTGAATTTTCAACTTGATCGGAAAAAATAGAGACGTATTCTTGTGGGTGATCTTCTAAGAGAAACGTCGTTCGTTTTATTGGCTTTAGGCGAATAACTTGGAAGATGTTACCAGCAAGAGAGTCGGGGGGTGGGGCTGGGCTGCACGCGCGCCACAGCAAACACCGCAACCAGTTGGCTACGCCCCCCCCCCCCCTTCCCCCCCCCTGAACTGTCCCCTGATGTCGAGTAATTAATAGTTTCTTTTATGATTAAACTGCCCACAGGGTTTTTGGATAAGGTTTATTTGGTTTGAACGCCTTCGACGCCCTCGTCTTCCTCGGAGCCGTTGATGATTCGATGCGAATCTATTGATTTCATTGATCTCGACTAGATCGGCTTAAATCACCGCCGGCTCTAAAGAAGACAACGATGTTATTGTGATTCGAGTAAACTTACATCTATTGTTTATTGGTAGCTAGCTTGATTATGAAGAAAACTATTGCTGATCAATAATCCCGGCGTTGGAAGAAAGTGAGATTTTGATGAAACTACAAGCAATGCTAAATCTATATGAACTTTTTACTTTTAGTGTTTTTTGGCAGTATTACAGATGTTACAAATACATACCCAAGTACATTGAGTGATATGCAGATCTTTCGATCCGCCGTGGAGTCGAACCCGCGTCTCATCCATACCGAAGGGAGCGTTCTACCACTGCGCTAATAAAGCAATGTTTAATGCTAATAGAAATAACGACTACAGTTGTTGAGCTTTACTACAGTGCCATTTAGTACTGCGAATACGTGATAAAAGTTACTTTTGTGGGGTGGGGGTGGAAGCACTTTTAAGCGCGATTACTCTCTGTGTTTGAATACCAGTCATAATTTTATGGTCTTCTGACCCGCAACCTCATCGAAAATCTCTAAATCAGGTCAAAAGCTCAATCGATGCCATTTGAGTATTCTCAGTATAGAGTACTCTACGGAGCTTCCAACACGAGTTAGAGGGTTTCCTGCAGAATAAAGAGGTTCGCTAAGTCAAAGAAGAAGGAGCCCTAAACTGAGGCTATCTAGTAACCTCGGCATTCCTCACTCTTTCAGGATTTTTTTCGTGATAAGGCAAGCATGAGGTTACTATAGATTGAAAATTAATATTAAAAATTAGTCATGAATTACAAATTCGAGTAAAATTCTACAAGAGCAATTTCATATGCCGGACCTATCAAGATAGAACTATATACGGTACGCTCGCCTGGTCGCAGCGTATTTGTTTCAACCCTTTCGGTACCGTTAATCTACGACCTCTTCGTCACTAACCTCCAGCGCATTGAGTATAACAATGGCACGCCGGGGGTTGGACACCATTTTTAAACGCAAAACGCCGAGGGCTGGAGACGGAGAGGCTGCGGCTCTACTTTCCCGTAAGGATTAGAGAGTTTTCCTTCTCTTTCTTCTCCTCCTCTCAATCCAGTCGGTCGTCCGTCCCCCGTATTTTCCGGTGGTCTGATATGACTCGAATGCAAACGGAAGTAGATTAGTTCCCAGGAGTGAACTCTTGAGACTGCAGTGAGTATACGAGCTTTCGTATATTTGCCTCTCTGCCAGGTAGTCAACTCGAGGATTTCCTCTAGCAGTCACTTCCACTCCGAAAAGTGATCGAACCACCTACTGTAAAGGCCATTTCGTCTGCATTGCGGAGGTAGAATCTGTGAATTACCATAACTTAAGAAGTTCAATATCGAGGTCCACCGAACCGATTCCTAATGTTTTAATGTATTTAGAACGTCACTGTCGTCGATATGGATATATAAAGCATTCAGTGCCGACTGCTATCGCAAGGATGAGCCCGAGTGGGTTTGTTTTCCACCTTTCTTCTTCTTCTTAGTCACTTTATCGGAGCCTAATAAGGCCCTCGATCGCTTTTTTCAATTATTTTTGTTCCTGCTCCTTTCTGTTATCTTGCTAGAAATGAAGAGCGACCACATTCGCTGGACAAGCACTTTTCGTAAGTGTGTTAGTGATCATTCGAAAGCTGAAATCTCTCAATAGTGCGCTATATGACAATTTTCTTTTAAAAAGCCTCTCTTTAAAGCTGTCGTGTTCAAAATAAAGCTATGTTTTACACCAGCCGCGCGCTTTAACTACTTGTTCTATTACTCCTCTGTAAGCATGAAAAGCAGATGAACGTGCAGAGGAAATCTTGTAATATTAGAAACATGCATTTTATTTGAAGTTTCTTCCGAAGCGGAAAGAAAATCCCGAATCAAGCAATAAAATTGCTCCTCAAATGTTAGCTGCGCTGATGCGATCGATTGACCGTCTTGTGGAATCCACGTTTCGGTATCCCGCTGCTCCACGCTCAGCCCACGCATTTGCCGGAAAACGATGCCCGTGTATATGAAACTCAGTCTTATTCTCCCTGCTACACTTCGGTGAAACGGTATTCCCACAAAACAAGCACAGCGTTGGACCATCGAAGCTTACGCTATCGCATGGTTACTCGTAATTCTAGCGAACAGTTATGCCCTGCGATAAAGATGCGTAGGTGAAACAAAAATATTTTCCTTCTGCTTCAGCATTTTAGAAGTGCTATTCGAGACGTAGCGCAGTATCCAGTGATTCAAGCTTTCGCATTATTTTTTAACAGTTTTGTGAAAAGTTATTCGCCAGCGAAATGGGTCTTTTTTTGCATCAGTTTCTAGAACGCAAACGGTCAGCCTCCATATCCTTTCGCGTTCTGAATGGTCCCATTCATCAAGAATTTTCTCAGGCGCTTTTTTAGCAGTGGAATGATGTTACAACTACAAATTCTATAATGCTGAGTGATGCGCAAAACTTCGAACCTCCAGCGGGATTTGAACCCGCGTATCACTCTAACCCGGGGCACATATTAACGACTGCACAACGGGGATTTCTGCGCTACTATAACTCTGTCTGCGATACGGCGTAATGATTCTGTCAGCAACCGAACCATCAACGGTTTGGCCTCATTGGCATATATCAGCATTGAGCCCAGCTAGACTGACAACTATTGCATATATGCATGCGACTAGAAGATCTCATAAGAAGTGCTAACGCAGCAGCAGCACCGGTAATGCGATGGTGTGTACCGCACTGGGAAAGGGTGAGACGATGGTTCAACGTCCGCCCGACGTCCAAGGTTTTTTCTATCACTCAACATTATTAAATATGTGGTCTCATTCATTCTCAAATCTGTTTGAAGTAATTTGATCATAGATTTGGCCATGTGTTTTTTGTCCGATTTGAGTACGAACGGCAGTCTCTCTAGTCAGTCCCTGCCGATGTGCAGTGTCGAATTCCGTCCATCGGCAAGCACTCAATTTTTCTCTAACAGAAGAGCAGAGAGGTAGAAATCATTATCTTTTATAGTAATAGATTGTTTAAAAAAGACGTACCGTTTTTTTAAAAAGTTTTTGCTATGAATTTGCAATATTCAAGTAGCATTCAATTGCACAATTTCTTGCCAACATTTTGGTGTACAGCTTGCCCATATATGCTTTTAGATAAAGCTTTCTTTGGAACAAATTTGCTTGTTACCCATGCACGATCGGCGCCTAAGGGAAAACGGTTGGGGAAGTGACGAGCAAAATAAGGGAGTTTGTTGCAATGATACGGTTGCAGAATGGACGGCTAGGTAATGATTTGAGAAGCTCAAGCTGAAGAGAATGGTTTGGAAGACTAGTTGCTTTCGGTCCGCCGTGCACAAGAAGCTCCCTCAATCTTGCGCGCCACTAGGCTAGCATTTTCATCTACACGCCATTCGTGCGTGAGTCGGCGAGTTAGTTACCAAGACAGCTTTCTCTCAAAGCAAGTATAGACATGTTGTATACCAAAACGTTTACAAGAAAATGCGCAATCGAACGATACCAAAATCATGCAATTTCAGGGCCAAATTTAACCAGAAGCTAAAGGGCAAGAAGTATTTGCACAACCTATTGGCAGGATATCCACCCCATGCAGCTCTGTTTAAAAGATGAACGTATCCGACTAGAAGAGCTATCTTTTTCTTCAGTCATGTTCTTCTTTTAAAGAACGTATCCTCTCGTTAGTGCCTCGGTACACAACACTGCGCCATATTTGAGAGCCCACCGTTCAAGTTTAGACGCTCCTATTTTCATGGCTCAGGCTTTCATTTTTATTTTATATTGCCGGATTAACCCGATATAAAGCCTATGCTTAAGCTTACGAATGCAAATGTGATAATTGTTCGCTTTTCCAATGCTCTTTGAAGTTTATCTTAATATCATTTCAATTAGATCCGTTTCAAAGTGTTATTTTCTTTTCACTATGCAAACCCCAATACTTTTAGCATGCAGCATGTTCTTCATGTGCTTCTTGAACATCGCCTTCTTGCAATTTCGATGATAGCGTGGCTGTGGGCGTTCCATAGTTTGTTTACTGTTGCTTGAGAGGAAGTGGAAGAGGGGATAGACACCGAATCGTGACGAGCATCACAACTACTTGGCGACGGGTGCCTCGCTCTTCGAAGGCCTTTTCAGAAATCCCACTTAGCTTCAAAGTCGTTCAACTTTTTTGCCATCAAGTAGCTACTGAAAGTTTCTTAAAAGATCAGCCACAGGACTAGGCTGTCTTGGTGCTGTTTCTTGCGAATGTTGCAAAATCTCTCCCTAGCCGTGCAAGAACTGCCGGACTGAGTTTGAAACCCAATTTCCTTTCTGCTCCTACAAGGCGCTAGAAACTTTTTCAGGTAGTGGAGCCAGCGAGACTCCAGCTATCGAGTGATTACTGGAATGCTAAGAAAAAAGCGGAAAAAGCCACCTCACCTGGAGGTTGAAGATGGGTAGAGATAGCCGAATTGTATCTTTCATTTTGTAATGAGCGTCGTCCACAATAATGATGTGCTTCGCATATTTACAGCTTCACATCATAACATATTAGCCCGGGAACTCTGTTCAGGTTGATGTAGCCTTGAGAAGCATTGTTCATTTAAAACCTGAGCGAATTAGAGGCTTCTCGTCGGTAACGATCACCTTACCGCATCTGCCTCCACGACGATTCCTTCTCATCACCGTAGAGACTATGGTTTCGCGAGCTGGGTAGGTGGTTATTTACCCTTTTGCTGTTCGGATTTTAAATGATTTTATCCTTCTGTTGAGTCGATAGGGGCCCGTGCTCGGCCTATTCATTTCAACACATTAATTCTTAGTCGCCGTTCGAAGCTCAAAATACTCAGGTGGTGTTGGTCACTGTACGTGTCTGAATCTGACTCAACATCTTTAGCTAACCCTCGGGGGATAGAACCCCTAACCTGACACTTTCGTATAGAATCGATGAGGGGTTCTATTTCTTTAGATGGCACGGGATTGGAAAACGAACGCTGTAGCTAAACAAGAACCTTTCATAGAAATGTTAGCAATCATGCGAATGCTTAGATATCTAGTTATTGCGCTACGTGGCCGTTCTTTCAGGAAGTCTTTTTATGACGTTAGCATTCAAAATAAAACCATGTTTCACATCGGCCTCGCGCTTTTTCTGTTACTTCATGGAAGCACGAAAACCATGTGAACGTGTAGCGAAAATGTCGTAGTGTCAGAATTATACGCTAGATCTAGAGTTTTTTTCAAGGCAGAGAAATAACCAAAGTTAAAGAGCAAAAATTGCACTCCACATGTGCAACGCGGCAACGTGATCGACTGATTTACGCGGGAAGCCATATCAAAGTAACTGCCATTGAACACCTAGCCCACACACTGAACCACAAACAAGTGCGCTGCGTATGTAAAATTCGGTTCTTATTTTCACTGCCACTCTACATTGAAACAGTCTTTCCAGAAAATAAGCGCAGTGTTGGAATGGCCGAAAGTTACGCTATTGAATGGTCACTAATAATTTGAAGGAAGAGCTCTGCACTGCGAAAAGTACTTGTATGTGAATACTAATGTCTCTTTTCTGCTATAGCCTTATAAAAAGATTTTCTTCATAGAGAGCCCAGGCATCACAGTAGCTAGATAATTGAGGTTATAAATGATTGTCAAAAGTGTAACGGAAAGTATTTGTCCAGCTGAAGGAGTCGTTTCTTTATTCCGTGTCTGGTAACAGGATAGAACGGGATTAAGGTTTCCACATCTTGTCTCTCACGTGTAACTTTTTGGAAGACCATGCTTTATCTGTTTTTGTTAAGTGATCTTGGGCCCGGGTAGCTGCCGAGACGTGTCATCTCCAGTGCTCTCAGAATCACCTCTCCTAAGTGAAGATCTATGCTGGTAGTTTGCACATTTCAAAAAGAGGATGCTGCTCTTTAAGGCCATTCCTTCCTTGATGCAGAACTGAGTCGGATTGCGCTGTACTCAGCGATGATGGAAGGTTCAATACTATGACCAAAAACTGACGAATTCACTCGGCAAGGCCAAGAAACTTATACAATCACTACCAGTCGTCGAAAAAAGCCGTATTCTGTGTGCTAACGGCAGTACATAAGTCCATGAAACAGAAACAGCGGTAACTCCATGCTGACATGGACAGATAGTGTATGTGGTTGAAATGTCAGTTCTACGTCTCCTATGTGGTTGTCGACGTAGTGACTGCTGTGTAAAAGACGAGATCACGGAATTTTGGAGTTATCAGTTCCTCGCGTGTGACTCAATGGATAGAGGTGCCTTAAGACGCATACGAGGATCAATGGTCTGATCCCTCGTTCAAGTCTCACCAAACCTATTTCTCTTGGTTCATTGACTTGGTACAAAATTTGTCCGGGAGCATAGCAGCAAGGAACTGATTCATTGTCAGGCCACCATGAGTCATCGAGAGGGATGTATATATGCACTCAGTCACCTCAAACGATCATGCTTGACGAATTCGAGTGCATGACGCATCCCAAAGCGATTGACCAGCATCCGGAGCTTTGTCTTTTTTCTTCTTAGTTCCTCATTGCCCTTATAGAAAAGTTTGACGAACTCTCTGTTGGTGTTTTTGTCTCTTGCCGCTAAGACAGCGATGGTTTTTTTTTGCTTTGCTGTTTCAGCTAGGCAGGTGAGAAGAGTAAAGGATAAAGTTCTTGGCGTTGATCAGTCTCTGAAGGGTGTGCCATTCATTTGCCCTCGATTTTTAACTTTCCTTGAGGTGATTGAATGTGTACACGGCCTTAAGAATGACTCCCGGTGCCACTCCGCATAACCGAGTCAGTGGTGCTTATCCGCCAGTCTTGGACCAGATTGGTCCTAGTTTACCGACCCCGGAAGGGTGGATAGTTTGTTGGGCCATAAGCAGGAGATCGAACCGTCGATGATGTGCGTAAAGCAGAACACTTCTTACCAGGGCGTCGCATGTGCTCTTTACCAAATTAGGTACTGATGAAAATCAGTGCAGAGGTATGGTAGCTTGAGATTTTGCGTAGGGATCCTCTTCGATTTGTAAAAAAAGATGTGACTGACTACCGACCTTATGAATCGTGCCATTAGATGGATTATAAATCGGCAATTTCTTCGATTCGATAGGTATGCTCTGTGACAGGATTTTCGTTTCCTTCTCGAGCTCTTTTTTGAAGCATTTTCTTGGTCCTGCGCTATTCTTTAGCGGCTATTTCTTTATTGAACAGTGCTCTACTAATCAGTTTTTGATAAAAGTCGTTCCTATTTCACCTCCTCACTTGAACCTGTTTATTTAGGAAATTATACAAAGCATTAACGGAGATTTATTGTGATCTTTAGCGTAGGTTGGAGCGGGAAGGGTGTGAATAGTGTTTGACAAAAGTCTTCCGAATGTAGAACAACATGAAATAAGAGTCTGTCTATTACGTCTTCTTCTATCCTACCTATCAATGGCGTGACCATAGCGGGCGTAGACTTTACCACTTCCCTTTTTTCCGTCTCCTTAATTCACAAAGTAAAAAACCTCCCAACTAGCAGAATTCAGGTCTTCGCTATGTGACAAGGTCTTTGTAGTTCGGAAATAGCTGCATGGGATTCCTACCTTGTTAGCAATGAGCAACCTACCCGAGCAGCATCGACGACTATCTACTTCCTAAGGCTCTTGCGGCACCGCGGTTATAGGTGCCCTACAAGCGCAGTGGTCGATTAATCGAAGGTATGATACCTCACTCAAAGCTTTCAAAGTCTTCGTTCTCTCTAGATTCGCCAAAACTGTATTACATCTATCCGGGAGGATAGCTGCACTGACCTGATAAATTGTCAAGCCACCGCGAGTTATTGTGAAGACCAGATATACATTCAATCACCTCAAACGAGGCTTGGTGAAGTCAAATGCTTAGAGCATCCCTTAGAGATTGTTCGAATCCTGGACCTTCATTTTTTTCCAGTTTCTCAGCGGCCTTATATATTATTGAACAAATCCCCCTTGGTGTTTTGGTTTTTATCTCTCGGCGAAAATGTCTTTTGTCTTGTTGTTTTAACTAGACCGACACTGATGGAAATTAGTGCAAAGCTGTGACAGTACGGAAGTCTTTTATAGGGACGAACAATGGTTTGTAGAGAAGAATTTGGTTGACTACCGGCTCTGTGTATCGACTCTCCAAGTGAGTCATATATGCGCACTTTCTTTCCTTCGATTACCGTTTCCATCACCGTCTCGAGCTCTTCTCTGAAGCATGCGCTTCATCCTGCAATGTTTTGCTGTCCTTGGTCTTCTCAGTTGTTGTTCTAATATCTTTGGCAGCGTTTTCCCCATATAACAGTCCGGTGCTGATAAATTTGTAAAAAATAGCCGTTTCTTTTCTTTTATCCATCTGAGCTCCATGTGTTCGTTGGTTTAGGCAAAACATTCACAAGATCTCTTCTGAGCTCTAGCGAGGGTGTGATGATTGGTGTCCTGACAGAATAGTCTCATAGATGGAGAAAGGCAACATGAGAGATAAGTGTATCTCTCACGTCTCCTATCTACCTATCAGTGGAGTGACCCTTATAGGCATATACTTGACCACATTCGTTGTTTTATTTCATCAATTTATCCCGTAAGATAGCGGCCAACTAATGGAATAGGGTTACTTCATTGTATCGCTGTTTGGCAAAGTCTTCTTAGTTTAATTCGCTGCATGCGATTATTACCTTATCAACAGAAAGCAATCTACCCAAGTGATCTGGAAAACTATCTAACCTATGGGACACGTGTGTCATAGTAGTCAAAGGTGCCCTATAACGGGATGTTGTCGATCAATCGAAGGTGAGGGTTTGAAATCGTGGTTGAAACACATTGAGCATTCCATGCTATTGGGTCTGTGAATTGATGTGACTTACATGAGAGGATAGCACCTGCTGTCTGGATATATCGGTAAGTCACCACGAGTCGCTTTAAAGGTCAGATGTGCATTAACTCACCTCAAACGAAGCTCAATGAAGTCGAAGGCCTGACGCATCTCTAGCAGATTCATCAACGTCGTGAGATTTAGTCTTTGTCGTTTAAGTTTGCCCCTTTCTAATTTTTTTTAGTTATTAAGTTCTCCACGTTTATCATTCCCTTCAGGATTTCACCATGCATTCGGCTTCATTTTATAGCCTGCTGTGAGGTAACTGAAACTGGTACATCTGACTTTTACGATTACTTACAGGTGGACCACCAATGTAGCCAGCCAATGTTGATTTTCTAGCAGACAAATCTTGTACCAATTCACCGACCCCGGAGTGATGGAAGGTTGGAATTTTTGAGCGTGGGATTGCACCATCCTCCATATGTGTGTGACGGAACACCTGTTATCACTACGTCACACTCCTTAGTATAGTCATTAATCCAGAAATATTTCACCCTACCCGAAAAGGCGATAGACCTTAGTGGTGGTGGTCAATCAGGGTGATAGAGATTGACGAAAACAAGAGGGACGGCAGAAGATTTTTTTGGTGCATCTTTTCTATCCTTCTTTATCTTAATGCTTATGCTTAAATCAGACTTTTCCTGAACACTCACGTTTTGTGAACATTACTCAATATTGCTCCGGCGGTTTTCATTTCGGGAGTACTGGGGTCGACGGACAGGTGAATGGTCGTATTTTTCATCGTCAGAAATTCCCTTTAAATTGCTTTTTTAGCTCTGCTATAATGTTGTAACAAATAGGTTGTGCAGAAATTTCGCACCATTTCGGCCTTTTTAAATATGATTTTGGCAATGAAACTACGTAATTTTAGTATCATTCCAATGCGTGTTTTCTTAGGAAAATTTCGGCATATAATTTGCCTAGCAACTGATCTTTCAGACTGTCGCGAAACCATATAGTCTTCATCCTTTCTGCAACCGTATTATCGCCCCAAGCTAGATTAATCTTGCTCGCCACTTCACTGGCAATTTTCTTTGATATGGAGTGTCGTGGAAACAATTTTGCTTGTTACCCATACACGAATGGCGCGTAGGGAAAATCGCCAGTGAAGTGGTGAGCAAGATTAATCTAGCTTGGGCGATAGTACGGTTGCAGAAAGATGAAGACGATATGGGTTCGCGACAGTCTGGAAAATCAATCGCTCTCGTGCCGTCTACAGAAAACTCCATCCATCTGTGCATGAGTAACAAGCGATTGTTTTTTCACGACTGCTTCATCTTATAGCAACTTCGAGCAAGCTGTATACGGAAATGTGCATAGGAAACCATCTAATCGAACGCTTTCAAGCTCATACAATTTTTTTTCTTTCTGGTTGATCAACTTAGTGTTTTTGCGTTACTGCTGAAACTTATGGCACGAGCATTATGGTATACAACTCGCCCATAGTTGATGTAAGATGAAGCTGTAGTGAGAAAAAAGTTTCTTGTTGCTAACGCACGCATGAATGGAGTTTTCTGTAGACGCCACAAGAGCTACTGATCTTCCAGACTGCCTTTCCAGCTTTGAACTTTCGCAAACCCACATCATATCCATCCTTTCTGCAGCGGCGTATCTTCGCTGATACAGCAATTCTGAGAAGGCCTTTTAGGAAACCAACTATGTCATTAAGATTGCCGAGATCTGAGCTATCGAAAGAATACCGAAAGTTTGAAAAAAAATATGGAAAGGGCATTGTTCTTATACTGTTGAAACATGAGTGAATTAAGATAAAGCACTGTATTAAGTCCTCTTTATCACAGATTCCTTACCATCGGCGAGTGTGAAGCTGCTTTCCTCAACCCGTAGGCATCGCCTCCTCCAACAATGGCGACTTAACCATCGTCGCTTGTTGCAAAAATATTATTGTAATTCAGGTGGAACATTTTGATTCTTTAGCTATATTTGATTTCACTCTCCATATAGTAAGCTGAATCAGTAATAAGCGCGTGTGACGGTGTGGTTAGAGATACTGTGCCACACATTGGTTCGATCCCGCGTTGAGTGCTCACCAAGCCCTCCATCGTTGCAGGTTGAGTTAATTGGTATCAGACTCGTCTGATAGGATAGCATCATTGATTTCATAGATCGGTAATAAATAACGTGCTATTGTAAGGTTAGAGTTACTTCCGAATCACCTCAAGTGATGCTCGATAAGGACGAATGCATGACACCTCCCTCGTGGTATTATCAGTGTCAACAACTTTGTCCTTTTTATATGAGTTAATTTTTCTACAAAGGTCAAAGCTGGATAAGGCTCTCGGCGGTGATCAGTCCTTGAGAGTCATGCATTCGTCTTCAATTTGCAATTTCTTTTGAGGTTAGTAAAGGCTTTTCTGCTCTTTGGAATGATTCGCAAAGGCTTCCCGCTACTCTTTTTGTTGCTTATCTTCCCAAACAATTCTGCGGCTAGGTAAGTATAAATTTGTCGATCCCGGAGAGATAGATGGCCTGGTGTGCTATTAGAGCGAGATTTAACCAAGCGCTAAATTTAGCTGTATTTAATTTTATTCCTCTTCGATAGATTGCCAGTGTTTGCGTTTTATTTCTATTGCTCTGCTAATAAAACAAACTTCAAATTTAGCGATGTATTTGCTGAAGTATCAGAAGCTTTCCTCGGATCTCCCTGTCTTATTCAATGTGTCCTATGTTGCGCTTTCGAGCGCCACGTGATCAAAGAGATCTCTCTTCTTCTTTGTCATTTTGAGAGAAACTTCTTTTTTATTCAGTGATGGCCATTATCGGATTGACAAGAAATTTCCCGGGTTTTTCTTTATAATATTTTTTATGCATTTGAATTGGGAAATATGTTTCCTTTCACAGCAATGTGCTTTTAGCGTTTAATCATAGATGTTTTCTCGATACATGGCGATTCTCCTAGCTATCAAACTTTTTGTAGAAGTCTCTTCTGCTATATTTCACTATTCAATTACAATAATATTTCCTTTATACCTTAGATTATCAAACAAATTCTCATATTTCCATTGCAAAAAGTGATTATGAAGACTCCCTCCGCGCCGCTCCCTTAGCACACGTGACGTGACGCTTGAGATAATACAGCTCAGATCGTTGTCAACGCGTTATACTCGCTATCACAAATGCAGCAACTTTTTTTTCTATGTCTGGATCAAAGTATATCTTTTGACCCAAAAAGAATCGAGTGGACTACGTGGAGTTTGCTTTCCCTTACATGCAAAACACCTTATATCATGCTGCCTGTCTAAATGCGTTAGTGTTGATAACCAAAAAAACAATCTTTTAGTAGCGTAGCCCGCGAGTCCTAACGGATGAGGCATCTGACTTATGATCAGAAGATTGCTGGTCCAAGTCCGTCCGTGAGCTGACTTTTTTCGGAACGACAAGTATTGCCATCTCCGATAGTTGGTCCTCAATGTGCGATAAGTCTTAGTCGCACATTTACCGTTTCGACTAAGCAAAGTGTTAGTTTTAAGAGTGTCATCAAAACTATCGCTGTCAATAGAGTGGCTTGCGTAGTTCCATGTGTACGGCGTCTGAGTCTTAATAACAGCTTTATCATTTGGGTCCCTATCGTGTGCTCACTTTCAAAAACGCGTAGTATGTGCTGACCGAATGTCGGCCTCTAGAGGTGTTAGAATTCTCATCACTCTATGACCGTTTCAAACGAGCAGAGCGCTTGTTAGAATCCCGTTAGATTTGATATCGAAAACATTACCGTGCTAAAGCTATAAGTGAGAATCCACTAGCCACCGTGGCCTAATAGATAAGGCGTCAGACTTCTAATCTTAGTCGTGGGCTGACTTTTGAGAACGCGAAGTAATTTTATGTCTCCTATTCGCCTGTAATGGGCGACGAAATCTAATAGTACTATTTTACCCTTTCAAGCAGGCGGTGTTTGTTCAAATCACTCAGTGTCGGTTTCGAGATCGTCACCAAATGTTCAGTTCTCATTAACTGACTCGCGTAGTCCTTGGACAATGCTTACTGTTCTAATCAAAATATTTAAGACTATATTCTACTATATTACATAATATGACTTATAATAAGGTGAGCCTTGATAGCGTTGAGTGGTAGTCGCGAAGTTACAGTGCGCCATGTGAATGTCATATATAATCACTTCTTCACTTTATTATCCGTCTTCATAGTGTTCTTTTATTCACTCCGCGAATTCCCTTCTTCTGCTTCTAGCATTCAACTCGTTTTTTCGTATTCTTGTAGAACACCGCAGAATACTAGATGAACACTTTCCTTCGCAATATCGAGTATAACCTCGCTGTGGCGTTCGTTGGCTGTCGAAGAGCATTCAAGGTAAGGATTAGCACCAGGAGCGCCGCGACAAGCATCACAACCACTCGGCTTTGGTGTCTTCCATTTTCCTATCTTCCTTCATTCTATAGTCATGCTGTTGTTGATTCTCCGTCTGATAAGGATCTTTCGTAGCGTTTCATTATCCAACCTTCTAGAAGCACTTCTACCTCAACCGATGGAGCGCCCTAGAAGAAATGTCTAGACAGAGTTCTGAGTGTCTCAGGACTGAGTCAGGCACTTTTACCGTCTTTTAGTAGCTCTATCGCAATCAGTCTAGCCATTCCAATTGCTTCATTAGCCAACGTTTAGATTGCACTGTAATTTCCAATTGCGGAATGAACATACGATTGAGCAACAATAAATGTTCTGTTATCGTACGAATAGAGTCTCAACTTCATAAATAATCCTCTCAGTTAGGAACATTACGTTAAATCCAGCTAATTAAGCGAAAAATTGCAATTTAACTGCTAGCATTTCACAAATAATAAACTGTTTCTAAAGGTTTCCTCCGAGTAGAAGCCTTAAATTGCAGACAATCACTGGGGATTGCAATGAACAATGTCCTCTTTTTTCTCATAGCATCAGAAAAAAAAACATCGGCTCGTCGGAGTTGATTGGTGAGCAAAGGTTTTTTGACATTTCAAGACAGCGCCAAACAGAGCAAAGCGAAGAAACGAAAAACAAACAAACAAATAAACAAGAAAATAAAAATCCTCTGAGATCATCTACGCGTCAAAATCTAATGCAATGATGAGTTCCAATTATATTGAATGTAGTAATGTTGAGTAATGTGCGAAACACTGTACGTCGAGCGGGATTTGAACCTGCCATCTCACCCTTTCAGGGGTGATCCCACGCATCACAGAAAAGTGATAGTGGAACAAGAGCCCCGGTAATGCAGCGGTTATCACACGTCCTCGGAAAGAATATTCCTGCAGTGCGACGTGCGGTCTGAGCTAATAACAGCTCAGATCGTTGTAAACGTTTAAGGACCGTAGGTTCGTTTCTTGCCAAACCGCGCGACGTCAAATCTCACTCAGCTACTGTAATGATGGCGTCTCGTTTCGTGATAAGGCAGTTATACAGACAGACATGCTGCCTGCCTCCGACGGCGCGACGTCGCCTGTCTATCAACGATGGTCCTTGAAGGGTTAAATAAATATTTCTTGCATGTTATCCCACTCAATTAAGGTATTTATTATGCATTGAATCCTCTTTATGAGGTCACCCATCGAAAGATGCCATTGAATGTTCAGGATAAAAGCAATTAATATTATAAAATAATTCGGTGAAGGAAAAACCATGTTTTTCAAGAAACTCCAGCCAAAATTGAAGTTCAGATAATTCCGAGAAATAGCACTCATTGTTGCGCATAAATTGCGACGTCTGAGTTCCATCTTCTTTCTACTATTTGATAATTATGTGGGAAGTGAAGTGGTTAGTGATGCAGTCCATAGGAGCAGGATTTTGATTCGGCTCCGTTCTCTGTCGCTTTGTTGCAGTCATCATCGTGAACGCCTTAACTTGGCTGCCTCTAAGATTATAAGGAGACTTGTCTTGTTCAGCGCTCCAAGCCAAAGTTTTCACGAATCTATGCAAGTAGTCCTGGTATTTGCACTGAAAACTGAGATGCTGGGTAGTGGCGAATAAGGGTTCTTTCTGACTAGGGGATAACAATTCAAAAGCCGATATCATCCGCTCGAGAGCAACTTTTCATAGAAGTGTTAGTAACCATTGGAAAGCTGACACTTGAGGCCACAGACATACGCCGCCGGTTTTTTCCAAAACACCCTCATATAACGCTGTAGCATCCATTTAGGTCAACAATTATAATTTACATTCGTTTTTAGGCTTCGTTTTCGTCACGCGTATAATTCGCTGGAAGCCGAAAAGCATATCATTGTGCAGCGAAACTTTCCTAGTATCTTTTTCGATTATATTTTTTAGTTACTCTCAAAACAGAGGAAAAATTTCCAAATAAATAAAAATATGTCAATCATCCCGCCTCGCCACGTTCCTGTCACTGCCGTCGGCCTGGCAAATAGCTAGCAAGGAACTTGGCGAAAATGTAAAATTCGATCTTCCTTTCCGATTGAGCCGTATTTCTTCTTGGAAATAAGCACATTGCCAGAATTATGAAACATTATACTGCAAGTAATTACTCATAGTCTATAGAAGAAAACTCTGTCCGGCGAGGTTTGAAGCACAAATCAAAAGACTAAATGAGATGCAGAGATCAAAAGAGCCTTTTGAAGATCGAACGCATTTTTGAGTTTTTTGAAGTTTGTGCTACAGTTTGAGCATCAGCACACCGAGGAAAGAGTTTTTTCCAGCGAAATATAAGCGAGATAAGAAAAAAACACATAGTTTCGAAACATGATTTTACTTGGAATGTTACAGCGTTATAAAGGGTTATTTTGAAAAACCAGCGTCAGGCGCTGTAGCCAGAAATTTAAGCTTTCCAATGATACTTGACATTTTCATGAAAAAGTTTCTATCCAGCTAATGAGATCGGCTTTCCATCTAATCCCTTGTAATTAGAATGAACTTGAAATAGATTAGATGGGATATAAGCTCGTCTCTGCTTTGAGACATCGTCCTCGGTAGGAATGCTGTTACCTCTGCAACAAACGCTGCAAATCCTTCTGCGACCAAAATTGTCCAATTACTTATACGTTGAAGAGCATTAAGTGAGGCAAACTGATAACAATTCAGCTTCCGCGTCGTTAATTTTACACTCGAAAATTTGTGCCATACTTTCGTATTCAGTCCCCAGCTTATCCTGCATAGTCTCATGGACCTTGGACAGCGAATGTCGAAGAGATGCAAGAGGCACCGTTTGATAAGCCACATTGTTTTATAGAAGCAGCCTCGATCTCTATGCCTCTGATAACTATTTACGTTATGACAGGCACCATCTTGAGCAGTAGTACTAAGAAAATTCAATTACCCAAATTAAAGATTCGAGTTGCGTACTTAAGACTGGCACGGCCCGCGTGGTAAAGATTGAGGAAGCATAAGCGAATTCGACCGAACCCTTCATGCCCGTGTAAACCACGTCGTGAGTTAATCCGGCTACTATAGGTTAAAAATCTATTGCAGTATAACTGGACTTGCTTGGTACTTTTCAGTTAATTGGTTGGAGAAAATGTTCTGAGAAAATGCTTGTAACTTCAATAAACATCGGCCATTTTTTGTATTTTTAGACTTATTTGAAAGCCCGCCGTCTCCCGCGTTGACTGGCGTATAATTTATCTACTTAATTCAAGATGGAGATAAACGGCGGCAAATTAGGTTATTGATGATGCGTTCTAATGCAACGGTGGCAAGTGAACGCATCAATCTGGCTCGGGACGAAGACACAGTTCACATAGGTACGGTGTACGGGTAGCTCAAAAAGTTTGACAAAGGTAAAGAAAGTCTGGAATATCACTCGTCAACTGTGTCTTCGAACCAAGTCAGATTGATCAGTTCACTTGCCAACGCTGCATTTGAACCCTACAGCCATTCGTGCATCATCAACGACTTAATTTGCTCGCTTGTTAACTCCATCTTGGAATAAGTAGATCAACCATATACCAATCAATTTGGAAGAAAACGGGCTTTCAAAAGGCCCAAAAACACAAAAAATGGCCGATACCCAAAAAGTTACATGTATTTTCTTAGAATTTTTCCCAACCTACTAGACGACGACAAATGAAAAGCGATGTCATTCGCTGGACAGAAACTTTTTATAGAATTATTAGCAATCATTCTGAACCTTAAGTCTCCTTACAGCTCTCCGTAGCCTTTTTTTTTCAAAGAACTCATTTCATAGTGCTGTAAAATTTGAAATAGAATTATGTTGGACACGCACATATTTCTCACCGTAGAAGGCTTTTTTCTTAGACTATTAATAATTATTTGACAGGCAGACGGTTTGTTGATTTCAACGCTCTACCTATTTTCAGGAAGGATCGTTTTCTGTAGTACAACACAAAAATAGGTTCACATACGCGAACGTGTGACATGGTCAATTCACAGGCTGCTTTGAATTACTGAAAGTGGCTGAGGCGATGCTCGATCGATTTTGCGCGGTCATGTGGAAGTGCGACCTTAGTAAGTTAATTAGGGAATGTTGATTTGCTTTAAAAAAAGGAACACCAGATAAAATGTATGACTCTGCTACAAAAAGTGCCTTAACTACATTTATCCTGCTATGAACACGGATGAATCGACTACCATTATCTTCAGTTTGATGGAATTTAGGCAGACAGAACGTCCTACTTGCCTCCAAGAGTGACTCGAAGACAATCAGATACTACCTTCGAGGTTTTCTTTCCACGTTCATGCACTGGAAAATCGGTCGACCATCGCGTTAGGCCATCTTGCCGCCTCACCCAGCGGCCCGTGAATAGGCCAGAGACCACTTCCTCGCTCACGCGAATTGAGTTTTGTTTTCCATGCTGCATTGAATGGAAACGGTCTTCCAAGAAAATAAGCACACAGCTACCATTACTCTATCAAATGATTACTAATAGCCCAAGGAAAGAACTCCGTCTTGCACGGAAAATGCGGGTGTGAAGCACAAAGGTTTTGATTATGTAGTAACGTCAAAGAAGATTTTTAGAAAACCGACCACATGGGGCTGTAGCAAGAGATTTCAGCTTTCAAATACTTACTAATGCTATGAAAAGTTCTTGTCCTGCGTATGAGTTCGGTTTTGCATTTATCGCCCTATAGTAGAAAGTACCCATTATTTCTACTTTTCAACTCTTACTCACACCTTCTCAAACGTTGAGGGGTGGAAAACTTTCATAATGCAGAATCTCTAGACAGTACACATCACGACACAAATCCACATACGTTAGTCGAGCTGAGAGTGTGCACCGATTAGCTTGTTTCCAGTCCGCGCTCAAATTGAGCATGACAAGCGCATGTGGCGCAGTGGTTAGAGGTGCTCTAAAACACACGTGTCGATCAACGTTGCCTGATAAGCTTGGAGTGTGAAGTCGAACCATCGACCATTGATTGATCAGCCACGTTTTCTGCAGGCCTCCTCAAATCACTTCGTCACACGAGTCCTTCAAACGTCCTGACCAAGGTCAGTCACGCATAAGAGCTATTTGTATCCTGACAAATAAACTTTTTCGCAAAACTGTGGATTAGCGAGTATAGGAAATAGTTGTTATCGTGATTGAATAGGAAAGATTAGTGGGATCTCAAATAGATCTTTTTATCATTATTTGAACCAGCTTGTCATGTGGTCTGGTAAAGGCTGTTGTACAGCCCGATACGCGTGTTTCGTCCTTTTATCTCGGGTCTTTACGGCATAGTTTTCTATAGAAAATTCGTAATCCTTGCAACCTCCGGAATCTAACTTTTCACTTTAGCGATAGATGCTTCCATTAATATATATAATATAACTATATCCATCTATATATATGTATTGATATACATAAATGTACATATGTATACATTGATCCCGGAGAGACAAACTGTCTATCAAAGCGTCTTTCAGGATATCCAAATAGACGATGGAGCCTGAACGTGTTTCAAAAGCCTGCCGTTGACAAAAATTACGATAGCATTCCTATTTTGAGTCTCCAGGTCTGGAACACTGGATTACTGCATCGCACGCATCTGCATTTTGGAGATTCCTTTTTAATGGTCAGAATAGACCAAGCTTTCGAAAACACGTTTCTTGTATTGATCTAAATCCGCATATATTTTACCTTTACCAACCTCAGTGGTCATTGAGTGAATCCAAAAACTCGGCAACAACTTTTCGACTTCCCCACTTTAGCGTTGCAGAGTTTAGATCCAGCTTTTCCAAAATACTTGAAAAGCGTTATGATATTCTTCAAAAGCCTTCATGTAATAGTATCGTCATCTGCCCGGTAGTCCTGTTGTTGTTCACTTTGCTTGCTAAACCTAGTCGATATATCTCTGGCTCATTTTGGCATTGGTTTATCAGTTGTCAGGGTTACATCTTAGTGCACACATGACAGCGTGTGATTCCAGGTGATGAAAATGGAACATCTTCAGAACTCCAGACCCTCACCACGAATGGTGTTCAAGGGGTGAAAAGGCAAGTGCGAAACCAAAGAAGGTTTTTCGTCACAGGAAAACAGTCTCAGTTACATTCAAAACAGTTTGCCTGGTTAAATTTCTTGTGGGCGGCCGGTTCCTTGCTTGTGCGTCATCTCTCAGTTTCCAGCTATGAATCGTTTTCAAAGGATTCAAAATTGCAATGCTCTCAACTGCTCCGTAGCCAGCCCTCGGACCCGGTGAAAGTCTATACACTTGAACTCAAGCGATACTTGTGTAGCATCGACAATCTTTTTGCTTTCACAACAATTCCACCTCAAAACAAATGTGTAAGTGTCATATATCAAAGTAACTGTTCTGTAGGCTGTTTCAAGCAGTACTAAAAAGAAAAACTTAATTGCATGAGTAAATAACGAAGAAAAACGAAAATCGTGAAACTTTCTTCCCAAATCAATGGATGAGAAGTGGCCACTGGATAGGATTTCTAGCGCTCACAAAGAGTGGTTGTGAAGATTCTATAGTCCCAAGATTCTTTATATTTTTACTGCTTGATCGAATAAGCTAGAGACGTTTTCTCGCTGGTGGTCTCCTCAGATAAACGACGTTTCATTAGGCTTAGGCGGATAAATTGGGAATTGTTGATTGCCGGAAGGAGTTGAGGGGGAGGAGGAAGAGCTCGGCTGCGCTCGCACCACGACGGCCATCACAACCACTCGGCCACGGCGCCATACGAGCCGTCCTTAGTGTCGAGTAGTTAACAGTTTTTTTTATGATCAGCTTGCTATCTAAGAGTTTTCAAAGAGATTTATTGGCTTGAATGTCTTCGACGTCTTTGTCTTCCTCGGAGCCGACTATGATTCGATTCGAATCGATTGATTTGATTGATCGCTATCCAATCGACTTGAGTCACCGTTGGCTCTGAAGAAGACGATGACCTCATTTTAGAGCCGAATAAGCTTCCACTTATCGATTTCTTGGTAGCTAGCTTAATTATAAAAAAAACTATTGCTGGTCAATAATCCCGAGGTTGGAAGAAAGTGGGATTTTGGAGAAGCTCCAAGTAATGCTGAATCTACTCACACTCTTTATTTTTCCTGCTTTTCAGCAATATTCTGATGTTACAAGTGCATTTCAAAGTATATTGAGTGGCATGGAAAAATTTCGACGCGACATGGAGTCAAACCCGCGTCTCGTACTTACCAAAGAGAGCGTACTACTCCTGCGCCATTACAGCAATGTTCAATGTTAGTAGAATTGACCACCGTTGGATTTTAGCTGTGCTACAGCACTACTTAGTACTGCGAATACGCTATGAAAGTTACTTTTATGGGGGTAGAAGTACTGCTGAGTGCAACTACTCTGTATTTTTGCATCCATTTATGATGCTCTGACCCCTAGTCTCATCAGAAATTTCCAAACTGGACCAAAAAATTGATCGATACCACCTCAATCCCTAATATACAGTGGTCTACGGAGCGTCCAACAAGACTTAGAGGGTTTCCTGCAGAATATATAGGTTTGCTTAGTCAAAGAAGAAGAAGAAGCCCCAGACTGAGGCTATTTATGAACCTCGGCATTCTTCACTAGTTCAGGAGGTTTTCCTTGATAAGGCAAACATAAGTTTACTATATGCTGTGAATTCATATTGAAAATTAAGTGCAAATTACAAATTCAAGTGAATTTTTTACAAGAACATTCTCATGTTTCGGACTTGTCAAGATAGAACTGAAACGCTCACACGTTCATAATGTGACTGTTTCGACCCTTTTGGGACCGCGAACCCATGGCTTCTCAGTCTGTAACCCCCGACGTGTTGTGCCTAACAATGGCGTCCAACCGCCGCTCCTCCCTCCCTTGGCGTTGCTAGGCCAAGCGCGCTGCAGGTCAGAGGCATAGAAGCTATGGCTCGACTGTCCCGCTTGATTCTGTTCCTCCTCTTCCTCTTTCACCTCTTTTTCTTCTCAATCCAGTCGGTAGTCCGTCCTGTGTGTTTTTCGGTGCTCTGATATAATTCGAACTCAGGTGAAAGAAGATTAGTAATCAGGAATGATTTGCGGAGACTCTAGTGAGCATACGAGCGTTCGTGTATTTGCCTCTCTTCTACGTACGCGACTAGAGGATTCCCTTCGGCAGTCACTTACACTTCGAAACGTGACCGATCATCTACTGTAATGGCCATTCCATCTGCACTGTGGATGTTGAGGTAAGATCTCTGCACTACCAAAAACTTAACAAGTTCTATTTCGACGTTTACCTAGCCGATTTCTTACTTCTTAATGGATTTATAATCTTACCGACGTCGATATTTATACAGAGCAATCAGTGCCGACTACTGTCGCAAAGATGGGCCCGAGTGCGTATGTTTTCCACCTTTCTTCTTCTTCTTCTTCTTGTTCGCTTCATCAGAGCTTAGTAAGGCCTCCGATCGATCTTTTCCATTATTTTTCATCTGGTTCCTTCGTGATATCTCGCGAGAAATGAAGAAGCGACGACATTCGATGGACAAGAATTTTTCACAAGACTGTCAGTAATCATTCGAAAACTCAAATTCCTGGCTACTACGCTACATGACCGTTTTCTAAAAAGCCTCTTCATATAGCTGTCGCCTTTAGAATAAATCTATGTTTTCCATCGGCCGCTCGCTTCAACTGCTTGTTCTAATACTTCACTGTGAACATGAAAAGAATGTGAATGTATAGAGGAAAACGTATAGTGTCAGAAGCATACAAGCTATCTAGGGTTTCTTTCAAAGCGGGAAAAATCTGGAGTCGAATAATATATTTTGCGCATCAAGTGCGAGCCGCGCTAACGCGATCGATTGATCGCAGTGTGGAATTCACGAGCCAGCATCCCCCTGCCCGATCTCCCAGTCCACGCATTAGCTGAATGACATGGTCCGCTATGTGGAACTCAGTCTTATTCTCCTTACTACTCGTCGGTGAAACGGTATTTCTACGAAATGAGTGCAGCGTTGAAATTACCTAAGCTCGTGCTATCGCATGGTTACTCGTAATTCTTGGAAACAGTTCTGTCCTGCGACAAAGGTACATGTGTGAAGCAGAAATGTTTTCTTTCCGCTGCAACATTTTGTAGAGGCTTTTCGAAAAAAGAACCACGTAGCGCAGTACTCAAAGATTTAAGCTTTCGTGAAGCGTCCGAACTTTTTTTCAATAATCTTTGCAGCAAATACATGATTTTGGTGTCATTCAATCGGCCATCTTTTTACGCACGTTTCGTTCTACAACTTACTCGTACTTTCTCCGATGTGGAGCTGTTGCAAGAGCAAAATTTCCTTTCTACTCATCCATTAATGGCGTGTAAGAAGAGATATTAGTGAAACAGTCCGCAAGAATAACGGAGTATGGGGCGATGATGCGTGTGCAGAAAACAGGGCTAGGAAGTGGTTCGTAAAGTGCGAAGCTGAAGGGAATAGTCTGGAGGATCAGTCGCCTTCTATGTCCACAGAAAGATCCATTGATTTCGTGTGCCTTTCACTAGCTTTTTTGAACCCACGTCTCACCCTTTTCAGGGTTGAGTGCTAACCACTACACTACCGGAGCCTGTGTTCTGCTTCCACTGTTTCGTCAGTACTTATCTTTCAAGCACAGTGGTCAATACATGTTGGACTTTTTCGTATCTGATTTTTGAGTTCGTCATGTTTGAGTATACGGACGGAGCTAAGGTTAGCGATTTGGTGGATCCGTGTGTTAAGGCTTGTTAAATCTGACATTTTTTTCGGTAATTCTTGACGAGTAAAATGATATTTTTAAGGTGAGGTGGTCCACTGCGGTAGTTTTTTTGGTTTGATCTGATCACCATGTGATCAAAAAATCGCTACTGCATCCGGTGACCGAATTGGGAAGATCTGGAGCGCTCTAGAGAAAGCCCTGAATGAGAAGGTTTACAGAAGTTCTTTTCTATATGGTTTCAGATCGTCTGTTTTGGTAAAAGCACGGAAAATTTTTAAGCAAGTTTTCAGAACTGTGTCTTTCAGTGATTAGATTGACTATCAACAGATCGGTGTCACATGGAGTTTCAATGCACATGTTTCGGTTTCCCTATCAGGATTCTTTAATTTTATCGATACATCAGGAACTACCTCCAAGATACGATGCTTCTTCCGCCAAGGAACAGGAGTTGTGCTTTTAAGTCTTCGTTACTTAGGCAGTAAACAGCCATGGTAAAAGAACAACCACTCGATGAGCAACTGTAAAGAATGGCTGGACACTTTGGATTCCAAAGGAAATATCGGTCATTATTTCAGCGCTTTTTAGAAACATCCTTTTTCTATTACTTATGTATTCCTCTTATATTCCTTTTGTTTAGCTCGCTGGAATATTGAAACTGGTCAGTCCAGAAGAATTTGTCCTACTCTTCATAAAACACGGGTGATTAGAGCGTGTCTTCTGTCCTTGGTGAGCTTCGATATCTCTTTTCAATCGTTGGGTTCGAAGTTGTTGGTATGACATTGCGAAAAAGTAGACTCCTGACCACTGTGCGTTTGACGACATTGTCAGCTTTATGAAATGAATCAGTGAAGCTACTATTAAGCCGCTTTGATACTTTTCCTTTATTTCAATCCATTTTTCAGTCCATTTGCGGTGAGACCTTTCCCTCGTTTCCCAGAATTTGAGTAGTTATTAGACAGCTTGTATCTCGATAATTTCAATACTGTACCTTATATGAAAAGCCCTCTTTAGTAGGTTATAGCAGATGATAAGATTAAATTTTACACTCGGCTCGCGCCATTGCGCGCTTTTCAGTTAATTATTTGAGAATTTTCCTCTGCTTCATAGGAAGCTCTGCGCTTTTGCCTTGAAATTTTAGGAGAGACTTTCTTTGTATCGTTTTGCAGGCTTAGGCTTTCGCTCTCATTTAGTATAGCTGATCAAATTGAATTAAAAAGTTCGTTAAAATATAAATCGTGCCAGATGAACTTATTCAGTAGTCGCGCGTGCACTCCTTAGAGAACAACGTGCCAAATTACCGTCTAATCTCTGTGAGTTTTTCTGTTTTGTAGTTACATAGGTGTCAACCTGGCTTTGCTCATGATAGTGGTTTTGTGAAAATCGGCCTTTGTTCCTCGTTAAAATTGGATAAAAAATCTTAAATCTATTGTAATATGCTCATAGATCGAAAGTTCACTATTTTCATAAATCTGTATCATAGGTAAATAGCATTGTTTATGCCAATAAATACGAATGGTGGATATATCTTTCGTCTCAGAACGTGAAAAGCATTTTCAAAGAGCAAGGTTACTTCACAATCGCTCAAATTCATGCCATCAAATAACCACCGAAAGTCCGTTAATATGCCATTCGCAAACCTGCGCATCGAGCGTGAAATCTGAATTTATAAGGTGCTCAACAAGTTTAGTCAATAAAGTAAACGCCAGATCCATCAGATAGAAACGGGTAAATTCGCATAGTTCGACGTCGTTCAACTGTGCAATTTTTTGCAAACATTTTGATATACAACTTGCCTATGTTCCCTTCAAGATGAAGCTGTAGCGGGAAGAAATCTCACTGCTACCCGTGCATGAATCACGGGTGGGGAAAAAGCCGGTGAAGCGACGCGCAAGGTTAATGGAGCTTGGGGTGATGATACGGTCACAGAAAGAATAGCTAGAAAGTGGTGGTCCAAAATTCAAAGCTGAAGAGAACAGTATGGAAGATTAGTCGCACTTGTGCTGTCCACAGAAGGCTCCGTTGATTTTTCGCGCCATTTCACTGATACTTTCCTCTACGCACAATTCGTGCATGAGTAATGAGTGAATTTGTTCCAACGACAGCTTCATCTTCAGGGAAGGACGGGCAAGTTGTGAACCAAAATGTTCACAAGAACGTACGCAATCGAACGATAGCAAGGTCATGCATTTTCATTCACTTCTGGTTGATAAAAATAGTATTTGTTGCTTCAGTGTCAGAGCTTATGGAGTGAACTAATACTTTCGTTGCTACAGCGATCTTGACGCCTTTGAAGAATTCAACTATGACATTACGATTTTCCAGATTCAAGCTACCGAAGGAATACTGAAAGTCAGAAAAAATTATGAAGAGAGAATTTTCCTCAAATTGTTGAAACACGGAGTGAAATAAACCAAATGTAGGCTCTTCGATTAGGAGAGAAAAATTGGAAAGCTGGCCTCATTAGTTGGATAGAAACTTTCAATACTAGTTTTAGTAACGATCAGAAAGCTGACTCCAGGCTACAGAACCGTGTCGCCGTTTTTTCAAAACACCCTTTTATATTGCTCTAAATCGCTCGCGATACTGTGTCTCAAACGAGCATATTTTTTGACTAAACGGAGCTCTTTCTTTAGACCATTAGTAATCAGTCATAGCGTAGTCGTTTGTGATTCCAAAGCTGTGTTTACTCTGTAAACACCGTTTTCTGCATCGCGGTAGGTAAGATAAGTCGAATTCGCATGTGGGACAAAAGGGGCTTTGATCAATTCACTGAGCTTTTAAATGGTCACTAACATTACTATGAAAAGCTCTTCTCGGACTCCCTGTGAAGATCAAGCGACGGGCTAACTACTTTGCCTGTTAAAAAGCGTAATCTTCTTTTCTTCTTGTTTTCACGATACTTTATCGAAACCTTATCAATAATCAACACTAACTTCAAAATTAGATTAGAAGTATTGAATGACTGCAAAAAGTCAAACGAAGAGTTATCGACAGATTCTGACCGAACAAACAAAACAAGCCGAACGTTAAACATAATCTTATTTCAGCTGCTACAACGAATCAAAAAAGTTTTTTTAGGAATCAAGTATAGTGTTTAAATCGTTGAGATTCAATTTTTCAAAAGATTATAAAAGTTCTAGAAGGAAAGCTCTGTTAAACGGAAAAGATCTCCAAAAATTTTTGTGCCTCAAAGATATGCATCGTTTCGAACGGGTTGTGAAAAATCCGTCATGTCTAAGGTTTATGAAATTTCTATGGCTTCTAGTGGAACGTGTCTCATAGTTTTATGTGATTTAATACTCTGGAAACCACGTGCTACGAAGCGTAGCACGCTACGCGCCGTCGCGTCTCACTCGGGTACTGTAATGTCGGCGCCGCTTCTCGGGACAAGGCACGCAACATCTGTATAAGCAATCGGTGTGCAGATGCTCTTTTCCTGCACCTGTTGCGTGAGCGGTCAGCGCGATGCCGCTTCCTTTCAAAAGCGGTCCACAGAGGGTTAACTAGAAGGCAGATAAGGTTTGTCCTTGCGTTTCTATGCATCGATCCCATTAAGACCGGCAATTCTCTTTTTGCGTCGTCCTATATGTCTCTGTGTTCAAACACTAAAGCTATTTACTGCTACGTTTAGACAATGAAATGGGAGCGAACACTTTATCATATAAAATTGCTTATCGTAAATCACACTGAGAACAAAATCTGCAGCAAATCCACTTGGATTTACTTAGAGCATCCTCATTTACCCAAGAATGCTGTTTCGCAAAACTTCCAACACTATGCAGAAGTTGAACCCGAGTTATTACCCATACCGGGGGCGCATACTACCTCTGCGCGACCGGAGCAATTGTTGCCAGCCCTCCTTTTTGCCGGTTTTAACTCTCGCTTGGGGTCGCAAATTTTGCATAACACTGCACTTCGTTGAATACACATTTATGAAGTCATGCCACTACTATAAGAGCGGGTGACCCTTTATGGACCGATGCTTTGTTGCTATCATCATAGATAACGTCTTGGCTTTGCGGCCTCTAAAACTGTATAGAGAATCTTCTTGTTCAGCTTTCTACGACAAAGACGAAACCCTCAGGCAGCAGCAGAAACAACACGTTAGCAACATGACGGCACAGAAAGGACCAGAGTTTGTAGACGGGGCTTTAACAGACTTTGAATAATTATTTGATGACATAAATCCAGTTAATTCTGAAGCTGATCATGGTTTCTGGAAAGGTTTTCACAGAGCACTGGAAATGCAGAAAAGTGGATTACGTGCCACACTCCGAGGATTAAGCTACTTATGCTTAAGCTAAGAAGCGGGTTTATTTGGCAAGATATAATGAAAACTGGAAGCCTAAGCCGACAGAGCGAAAAATTTTTCAATGGATAACGAGAATACTGCCGAGAAAGTGCGCCCCGTAAGAAGCTTAATCCTATATTTTGCTACTCACCGCAGTAAGAAGCCGTTCTGAAGAAACAAGTGCAGCTTTGGAATCGCCGAAATTTGAGCTATCGTTTGACTAATAAAAGTCTGAAAAGGCAGAAATGGTCTTGCTTCCGAAGGGTTGAAAACCGGAATACATGCAACCCGTACCCATATTCCAATGTGCGGACTCCTGTGCGTCTAGCAGTCGATTCGTCTCACCACTTTCATCGCTTGCTTGAGATTTCGTCTTCTTTATAAATCTCGCTGTATAGTGGTCGTTTCGATCTCCTTGTAACTTCGACGATAGCCAAGCAGTGCATCCGTTGATTGCCATGGATCATTACTTACTAATCTGATTAGAAAGTAGGTTTGAAAAAAAAAGTACAGAGTAGACAAACATGACGAAACTTTCCACCTAGCAAAATAATTCAACATTCCACAAAAAAAACGAAAGAAAAAGTAGCAACGGAGGAGAAGGGAAAGAAATAATCAAAGTGGGTACCGATGGGTTAGCACGTATTCATGAGAGAGGGAAGGAGAGGAGGTACTGATGCACTAACAGGTTTTCATGAAATGTGGGTTACGTTTGAATCTTGAAAAGACCGTTTCTCTGCAGCGTAGCAGACAAAATAAACTGAATTTGCATCTACGATCTAGGAAATCTTTAGCCAATTCGCGTATCCGCGCTTAAGGTGGCCACGTTCAATGACGCGAAACCATCGAATTTGAGGCATATGAACGCGTAGAGAAGTACGCGTCAGCAGTTCAAGTGGCCAACTCACGCACAAGGCACGTAAATTAGCTAAACACCACTTTGATAGCGTGTGCGAATACACCTTATTATACCTGCTGCGTTTTAGAGATACGGTCTTTTCTGAATATAAGCACAACGTTGGAATCAAGAACTATTACGCTATCGAAAGATTACTAATAGTCTGAAGAAAGAGCTCTGTCCTGCGAGAAATATGCGCTTCTGCAACGCGAGAGATCTCCTATCGGAAAAAGATATTTCAAGAAGCGGCGAGATAAGTCTGTCGGCTCAAGATGTCGAAATGCAAAAGAAATTGTGGTACAACTCAATAGTATGAGTCGTAGCATGTTATAATCTGGCTGTTACCCTTTCGCGGATACTTTTGTTTGTTTGCGACGTAGTCGAAATGGAATAAGTGCAGCAAGGTGAACGAGGGAACTTCAGAAGAGAGAGAGAGAGTAATAGCAGAACAGAACCCGTTGCAATGAGGATGTCAGTACATGACTCGAAAATGAAAATCTTGTTCTACTCTAGCCCGGGAGCCAAGTTTTTCATATCACTCGGCATTCTTAGACTTTAGATCATTTATGGTAAAGCAGTACGTCGCCAGAATTATGGAACTTCTCCCGCCTTAATTTTGCTGCGAGCATCGTTTGGGTGGGCTCTTCCTCTTCAGCTGCTTTCTGGCAGTTTTCCTGGTAGGATCACTGTCAGAAAGCGAGAAGCGCTTCGATGGTGAAACATTTATCTGGGGAAACTGCCAAGGAGCCTATCGTAGCGTTGTTCTAACACCGCTCCGTGCTCCACAAAACCTACCATTCTCCGGGGTGGGGAATTCGCGCCAGACTTATGTGATACGGAGTGGCTAACATGTTCAAGCGGAGACTCTCGAGCCGGCTGTCTGACGATTTCATGGGAAATCAATTCCTCACGCATCTGAGTGCAATCATGACAAGGAGAATAAATCGTCAGTTAGGAATTGCACCCTTACACAAGAAGGAAAAGTCTGCCTACTTTCAAAGGCTGAAGTCGAAAGAACCAGTTGAATGCGAGAAGTGCTGGGATATGCATGCACGAAACATGTGATGTCAGGCCGAGCAATCAATGCCATTGTCATGTATCCTACAACTCTCAGCTCAGCTGGGTTTGATACCGATACGTGCATACCCGATTAAACCCGCCGACAGTTGATTGCCGACGTCTCAGGTATGTGTATTGTAGAAAAGTGATAGCATAACAGGAGCTCCAGTAGTGCAGTGGTTAATATGGCCACCAAAAAGATAGAGATGCTGGTTCAACTTCAGCCCAAAGTCCAGAGTTTTGCATATCACCCAGCACTCTCATATGTATCATTGATGCCATCTTCGTTTATCTAGTGATGACTAAATGGTAGCCTCAATGTTATGTGAAGTGGAACACTCTTAATCACGGCCTTATAGTAATGTCTCACATTGGCAACGATGTGGCCCCTGTTGAAGTCACACGATGATAAATCACTACTTGCTTTCAACTCCAAGGCGATATATGCCGTGGAAATGGAAATCATTGAAAGCTACAAGTGCTTTGCCTTGGAGTAAACACTGTCTTATTTTACCTTAATAAGATCATGTTATTCTGTAGATTACGACGTGCCCTTGTTCTTCTTCAGTGCCCCAAAGTTCATAAAGTGAGCACCAACAACATGTGGGGATTTCGCGGTCCAGTTGGATAAGAGCGTAATCCTCAGTAATCTCGCAGGTTTCTAAGGGTGCTGTTGTTTTATTGAGGAACGAGTTTTATAATTCACTTATCTGCATAACCCGTCGTCGTCACATTCACTGAGCGGATCGCGCTTAAATTCGCACCTTCCTTTCCGAAGGTTTTCGAACAGTTCAGGTGTTATGTTCACTGCTGCTTCAAGACTTCGTTTCTTCGTATAAGTCTTAGGATGGCGATAGAGTCAAGTTTGTTCTAAATTTCAAGAACAGTCGAGCTAAGGCGCCCTTACGCTTTTGCGCAAGAGATCATAGCCGTCCTAGAGGCTATGATTCTCATAGAGGACGCCTGATACCAATTTACCGACAGCAGGGTTGAAAGGATTGATGAGTTATGAGAGCGAGATAGAACCATCGATCCTATGTGAGACGTAGAGCACCTCCAACCACTGCGCTACATGCCTAATAACCTCAATCGACAATAATCAGATGGCAGTCTCTTTGACTGATATGCGATCAGGCAAAGTTAGCAGTTCGATTATCTATTTATGGTTAATTTTAGTCTTAAGCCTTTTGAAACCGCAAGCGTGCGGCCTCCGCATTTCTAACTAGAAACTCTGAACGGTCTGCTATACCTACTCTTCAGCTCCAGTCCCCAGCGTGCTGTGTCTAACAATGGCAGCCTGTTGCGTGAAACAATAACACGCTGGGAGTCAGAGATGCCGAGGAGCAGGAGCAGACCGTCTAGAGTTCCTAGCTGAAGATGCAGAGCCGTGGATCGATTGTCCCGAAAGAGTTAGGACGCACTCATGACGTTGGCAATTTGCCCCAGTTGCAGTGAGTCGTTGTAATTCCGCTGTTGTGGTAGTTGGAGAGGTTGCCTACTGTGCAATTTTTAATCCGAGGAAAACCTTGACCGAATCACTTCTGCACTGCTGTGTGTTTAGAGACTGTGTTTAACAGCCTACTTCTTTGAGCTTGCGCAAAGATACGATATTGTTTTTGTGCTCACTGGTAACTTTCCGAGTTGTTAGTTATCTCTTTCCTGTGCCAACTCTCCTGAGTTAACAAATGATATCAAGTCCCGTCGTCAGAGGCCATGTCAAGACAGTCGTCGATGTTCATCAGCTACAACTTGACCCGCCCATCGAATTGCTCGCTAAACAGGGCTGCGATGCGTTTCATTCGAAAACCAGCGGAAACAGGGGACAATCCAGTGCTTAAAAGCTTCGCTTATCACTGTCAGGCAATCTACTAAGTTAGTGTTTTTCAATCTTCTTTTCACATCTACTACGCCAAAACGATGGCGCTATGGCCGAGTGGCTGTAATGCTCGTTGCGACGCACATGGGGCTCGATTCGCACTGCCTCAACAGTTTCCAGCAGTTAACAACGAATGTCCTATCTAGCGCCAAAAAGGTTATTTCTGAAATTTCAAGAAGGCACCTTCAATCAGTATCCTACGACGTTGATGAAGAAGAGGATCGAACGAGTTCATTGCTAGAAGTACTGGAATTCATGCAGTGAAGAAGAAGAAAAGGCACTGTGAAGACATCTAATAAAGCCAGTGGAGAAATATTACTCTAAAACATGGTTAAGCTATGCGCACTTTCTTCTGACCTCGGTGAATTGAGTACTGGAATGACAGTAGTAAATCCCAAGGCTGACTATCTATTAACCTCGGCATTGTTTGAATAAATTCACGATCCTCGCACAGGAATCAAGAACATCTGCGCGTGAAACATTAGAAACCTTTTGGATACATAACAAAGGGCCGAAAATAAACCAAAAAGAGGAAAGCCTCGTAATCACGCGTGACCTCGAACCATACCTCAGGCTGATTTTTTCGGTCCGAGTTAGGCTTATCCTACTAATGCACTAACCTTAAGTGGCTGGTCTTCGATTAATAACTGATAGACCCAAACATCAGAACGGTGAGTGTTTTAGAATGAAGCTTTTACTATGCGGTCCAAAACACATTTCTAACGTTTTCTGCTAAGGTTGTGGAGGTTTTTGGCTTAGTGGATTGTGGATCAATGTGATCTCTCCAGGCTCTGACGAAGGCGACCCGCCGAAACGTTGGCCACCTCGAATATTGTATATTCAAGCTGCATTACTGACTGTATTGTTGTATGCTTCGCTGATATTCAATAAATAATATCAATAACCTCGGAATGCCTAAACAGAAGAAACTATTCATTTACTGGAATGACATGAAATTCTCCAGACTTTTTCGCTTTTATTGATTATTTTTTAAGTAGTTAAGTTCTTGTCATTAGTATCGTTTAGAGCAAATTCTTGAGGTTAATTTCGTATATAACACTTGCATATTTGTCCTAAAATAACTTTTATGTTTGCATTTGTCTAAACGATGTGATTTCGCAGCAATTCAATCTGATTTGCTTTTCAACATTCGTCATAAATAGCACTGTGTCCAGATGGCTAAATGAGCATTTTATGTTATTATACTGTTTGTCACCATTTGCACGCCTTTCCGACTCTAACCCGCAAATTATCATGGAGTACATGTCGCGTGAGAGGTGGGGAGGGGGTACCCATAAGCTAGCACCTTCAATAAGAGGAAGAAAGTGAGGGTACTGCAGGGCCAGCAGGCTTCCGTAGGAGGGGGAGGAGAAAAGGTAAAGATGAGCCAGTGACCTGTAAGTGGGGTAGGAGGGAGAGTACCGATGGGCTAGTGAGCTCCTATAAGAGAGGAATTTGAGGAGGCATCTATGTAGATTAGACTCAAGCAAGCAAGTTTTTTTTTCCATACTGGAGTCTTAAAATTTCCCTTGTAATTCTCTACCTGTCATTTGGGATTCTTTCTAATCAGATCCTTCAAGGGCTAGGCGATCGTTCACCATAATCTAAGAGTCTGATGTATAATTCATGTCCTCTAAGCTATCTCTCTCCCTGTTCAGTGAGCAACGTTTCATCTTTTGAATACCGTCCAGAAGGTCACATAAGTACGATGTTTTCGACTCTCCAGGTCCCTCCCAAGCCGTGATCACAATTGTTATTCCAAATTGTTTGCGTGGTCAAAAAGAAATATCTCATTGATTGTGTTTGCTAGAAACGGAATGAGAAAGCATATATATATATATATATATATATATATATCATATACATTTATTTATTTGTTCAAATTTGTGTCTATTTGTATTTATATTGTATTCATACATGTATATATACATACATATATATGCGTATACACATGTATGCTCATAGGTATGCACAAATATGTGTCCAATCCAACCACATTCGTTAGACAAGAAATTTTCATAGAACTGTTACTGTCTAATTGAAAGCTTAGACTTCTGACTACACACCACGTCTCCGTTTTTCAATGAAGCTCTTTTTTGGGGTTGTCACAGAAGGAATTTCTTTGCGATACAGAAGCGCATAAATCTTGCCGGACAGAGCTTGTCTTTGGACTAGTAGTAATCATACAATAGCGTAATGCTTGCTGATTCCAACACTATGCTATATCCTGAAAAGACTGCTTTTCTGTAACCCAGCAGGTAAGATAAGTTGAATTTGCATGTGCAACCAAGGTGTTCTTTGGCCAATTCACGTGCCGCTGGGTAAGGCAGCCACTTTCTGCTGATGCGATTTTGTAGGACCGGTCCAAAATCTATCGATTATCGTCTCAGCCTACGTGGTCGCCTTATCCAACATTACGTGGAATAACCAAAGACCTCCTTGATCGCAGAAACGATTTCAACATATTACAAGTGCTGGGTTACAAGGAAACAGTCTTTTCAGAATATAGCAGAGCGCTGTAATCACTAAACATAACGCTGTCGTATGATAACTCCTAGTCCAAAGAAAGAGCTCTGTCTGGCAAAAAATCCGCTCTGCTGCGCCTACTTTATTTGAATGTTAGAGCGTTATAGAAGGCTGGTTAAAAATACCTGTCACATGGGCTGTATCCAAAGTTTCAGTTTTCGCATGATCGCAAACAGTCTTATGAAAAACTTCTGCCCAGCAAACGAGGTAGCTTTTTCATTTGTCCTCTCATACTCAAAAAGTACCGATACATGATATCGATCCTATCTGGTACCAACCGTTAGCAATTTGGCGTGGTAAGCACAATTGGACACTGATTCCACTTTTGCTAACGACTATCGAATATGTGATCGAGTGGAAATCAATTGTACAGCAGAAAGAATTACATTAGACAGGTTCGTTGCTAGAGGAGCGGGTTCACCTGCCAACCGAGGTAGGCATTCAGTGTTCTGCAAACCACAAAGCATTATTGACCATATAGTTAAAACTTCAGATCACTGCTAAAATAGCGTTGGTTAGAAGAAAAATTTTGTTGGTAAGATCAATCCTTGGATATGTAACTTTGAAACATGCGTACTTAGAACACAGTGATTCGCCCTTTGCCCGACCTACGAACTCCAACAGTGCCATAGTTCCGTGTTGGGCTAGCATAGAATAAAGCTGTGAATTGTTGAGAAACAACCATTTGTTGCGATGAGGCAGTGGTTCCGTTGAGAACCACCAGTAGTGGCGGTGGCGGAAGTACGGCACGCATTTTGAGAAAATAAACAAAATCACCAGGATCACACACTTTCACCAATATGAGGACGAAGCATCAGACTCTCGGTGTTAATCAATCTCTTAGATTTGGTAACGCATTCGTCTTCATATCGTTTGTGGTGACTAAATGCAAATCTAATCTTTGCAATGACTTACGGTGTCGTGCCGTTTTATTAGGTCAGTGCTGCTATCCACACAAACATGTCTGATTCCCATCCTTAGAGTCGAACCAATGGTCATCGGCTGGTTCCTTACCTGTATGTCGTAGTGCACCTTTAACCACTGAGCAACACGTACTTTTTACTAATAGTACAAATATAAACTACTGCGTACCCCTTCACTACAACTAATTCTTCTCACTACCGAGTTTTATCTTCTGTTTTACTGGGGTTCAGTATGGACTGGGTAAACTTTACTCGGTCTACCCTGAATCCAACTTGAGTCCCGGCTACCTTTCAGGTATTATTAATCTACTGAACACCAGAAGACAAGACTAGACTCAGGAAATCGTCCAACCAGCTCTCCAGGTCATATAAGGCAAGTCTGGAAGTACTGTAGTAAACCCTTGCCTATTCATAGCTACCCCGCAATTGACATAAGTAATAAAACATCAGAGTACAACGAACAATTGTTGACATCAAAAGTGAGCGCGCGTGGCGCAGTTGTTAGAGGATACCTTGCAACTTGATGGTTCGATCCCGTGTCTTTTGAAAGGCCTTTTATCCCTATGGGGTTAGTCAGTTACTACCAGACTTCTCTAAGAAGGTAGCAGCACTGAAGTGATACATCGGTAGGCCAGCGTGGTCATTCAGAAGGTCAGACATGCATTCAATCACTTTGAGCGGCCCTAGATGAAGTCGAGTGCGCGGCTATCTCTCAAAAATTAGATAAAGCCGAGAGCTTTTTCTATATTATTTCGACGTAAAAATTTTATCAAAATCATTTGAAAGGAAATACCTCGAGTGGAAGTGGGCAATTCGAGTATTGTACTGCTGACGAAGTGCATCATTTTGATGCAAGAGTGAATCGTTGTCACGTTGTAAGCTCCTCTTTGTTTGTTGGACCTGTCGATTATTCAATTAGGCTAAGACCTATTTCATATAAGGTATGCAAATGAGATTAAATTGCTGATTTGACGGAGTAGCCACACAAGCACATCCGAATGCTATTGGGTCAGGAAGCCCCATTAATCTTCAGATCCGCTTCATTATCATTTCCCCAAAGCGCCATTCGTGCATGACTAGAAAGCGGATTTCTTCCATAACGGCTTCATCTTGGAACAATTATAAGCAAGTCATATGCCGAAATATTAACAAGAAAATGCACAATTGTACTATGCCAAATTAATGCAAATCTAATTATTTCTGGTCAATAAGTTTGGTGCTTATTGCTCTAGTACCAAAAATTATGGAACTACTTAATACCTCGTCATATATCTTCTTCATGTTCTCCAATTGCTATGTAAGACGAATTTCGTCATCTATTGCTTGCATACGCTTCTCAATCTCAAGTTGCAAGCTCTCGTTCGATTCGGACAGAAGCTGAATTTGTTCTCTACGTGAATATCACTGAAGAATTTCTTCAACATCAACTGTCGACCTTATCGACAGTGATGCTCAGCCGCTGCCTGCTCCCTAACCATTTTCTGTCTGAAGAGCTCGTTCTGGTTCCGCTGTTGACTCGACAGCTTGCCCTTCTTACCGTTGAACTCGTTTCTCGGCAAAGAGTAGTTTCTGCAAAGATGTTTCCTAAATGTCCACCAGGCTAACAAAATTTACGGAAATGAGCACCAGAATGAAGGATTCCTATCATTGACTAAGTCCATGCTACATCGAAAGTGGATACGAGGTAGCGCCATTTACTTGACTTGTCCACTGATCAACTGAGTCCCACCATTCAGGAATGTGAAGTTTATTTTTTTTGTCCATTTAAGAGGATGATCACTGTGATCTCTAATCGATCGGTGGTAACCTGTACTTGACGAGTGCGTTCATAAATAGCTTAAAAAAATGAAAGGGTGATAAACCAAGTCCATGAGAGTTAGTACTCATGTATAAGAATGTTGTTCTACATCGGAACAACCATAACTGTAAACTAATGTAAGCCTACTTGCGGAAACGCGACTTTCTCTTCTTTCGTTGCACGGCCGCATCTTTATTGGCAAACTGAGAATCTATTGCTCCAAAGAGCACTAGAGGATGAACAATTAATGCTCTCGGCGTTAATCAGTCTCTGGAAGATTTGTCATGCATTTTGCTTTATGAAGTATCTTCTGAGGTGAATCAAATGCATATCTGTAACTCTCTTTGGCCTACCGATGTATCAAGTCAGTCTCCCAAGCTTCCAGGCAAGTCTGATAGCAGTTCGCCGAACCCGGAGAGGTGAAAGAGTTGGTGAGCCTTGAGCGGTAGTTCGAACATCGACCACGTGTACGCTGCAGGGTGTCTTAAGCTTATGTGCCACATGCGCCCTTCATAAACAAATGAAGGAAAATTTGAGGTGAGTCAGCGCTTAACGGATGAAACATGCATTAACCATAACCAATTTGCACGCACATGAGTTCGAAACGAGGGCAAGCCGGATTGGGCCTAATTCATTATTGCGTCTACTGCATGTCAAACGACAGACTCATAAAGACCGCTGTTTTCCCAAAAAAAAATAACCCAAAACTTCTGCTTTTTCTATTGCTTTTCGGCTTCATAGTTTAATTTTCTTTCGCACTTTGCATTACACTTTCGCTACCATGCTGATTTTCCTCTTCGCAAACGACATGGTCGGCCTGCAAGTGGGTCGTGTTATGATCACAATCTTGCAGCTCTATAGTGAAATTCGGACTTATATCATCATTAATAGAGTTTATAGTCATTAGAGGAGGGAATGTCACTGAAATGATTTCAGTGTGGCTTTTGGTGGTAGAAACAAGCCAATGCTACTTATGGAACATTACAACAATAAATTGTTACTCACAGATTTCTCAATCTGTTTTCTAGGGTTCATTCTTATCTGCTTATGATAGCGTAATTTGGCAGCTTTTCAATCTCTGTAAACGATGATAAAACTCCTCTGACAGTCTTTGCTAGAGGTTATGTGAGGGTTCTCTTCGGTATGGTTGCACAGACTTTCAGGCCTATCTCCTATGCCAGAAAAGAAGTTTTCATGTAGAATGTTGGCAACCATTCCAAAGCTGAGATGTCATCGCACACGTGGTCTTTGGTTCGATTCATATTACTGACCCACAACCATTCCATCTCTCCGGGTTCGGTGAAGTGATACCAAACTTTGCATCTGGGAGGATAGCATCATTTGAGCAATGTTTTAGTGAGCCACGGCGCTTCATAGTAAAGGCAGTCATGCATTCAGTCACCTCAAACGAAGCTATAAATTGAATGCTAATGCATGAACACTTTTCAATGAATTGATCAATGCTAAAAGCATTATTCTTTGTGCTTTTAATGGACCGTTTTGATGGCTGCCATTCCGGCAGTTTTGTCTTCTTCAGAGCATTGAAGGGTCAAGTTGAATTACAATCTAGTCAGACAAGCACTTGCAAAGCCATTCTAAATATTACTTGATACGCAAACGTTAAATTTCTTCTAAGTGCTCATCATTTTATGGCAAACACCTACCGACACTAAATGTAGCTAATGCAACAAATATTCTTGCTGAAATGGCTCTAACAGTATCTACATAATGTGCGAAGTGATTTTCATGAGTCCATGTAATACTGGAGCGTACACTTACAAAGAAACAAGAGTTGTACCGATTGTAAATTCGATTTGAAATGCATGAGCTCTTATTGCCCAAGGTCGTGAATTGAGCAAATAGTATATCCCTTTGCGGACTGCCGTCATTTTTGGCTGGGTTGCGGCTCGGACGGCTACAAAGAGAGGTAGCCGGCATCTGCTCCAAGTCTAACGCTGTAGTTTTATAATGATTTTCTGTCAACAAATGAGATTTCTGCGCCTGCAAATAGTCAACTATAATAGACCAAATTTCAATAATGTTATTTTTGCTAGAAATAACTTGATTGCTCTATTCATTCCATAGGGAAAACCAAGTATCCATAAAAAGGCCGTATTTAGAAGCTTTATCGAACATTTATACAATATTTAATTTATACTTATCCACAAGTGAGTCAAATTTCTTTCAGTTTTCATATACATTATTGCATAAAGTGCATAAAATGTATCATATTGTCTGAAAACCGGAAAGCAATGGATAGTTCATCAAAAATAGTGCTGCTTATTACATTCGATCCCTTTTGATCGATAATTCTCTATATTTTTTTAATTATGAGTGCACTTCACATTCCTACTTCTTCGAAGAATGTCCAATTATGTTCGAATTCTTTATTCATAGCTATGGTATGCGAAGAAGGGAATGAAGTAAAGCGGTTCTTTCCCGTTATCTCCACCATTTCTGAGCCCTTTGGTAGAAAAGTACTTTTTACTTTTGTCAAACATCTTTCTGGTCTTCAAATAAAACAGAGTGTATTTAAAAAATGTGTTCTGTTGCTTAGAGGGCCTGTTTTCTTAGCTGTAACAGTAGAAAAAATTTTCATCACATGCAAGCATCTCTTTCCAGGTAAAGGTTTTTTCTTGAGCAATTAATAACCTAGAGATAAGACAAGTCAAAGAAATTCTAACGTTGCACCTAGCTTTTCATCAAGACTTCTCAAAGTGATGTAACAGTCAAGAGCTAATTTGGTTTCGAAAATATGGGCCATATTTGATGTCCACATTTTGTTTTGACTGGCCTCTGGCGGAAAACGAGTTTTATGATTTTTTCGGAGTTATAATAACCACTCGATAATTGATATCTCGGAAAATTTGATGGTATACTTCAATTCTAAGTTTGCCTCCTTAATGCGTTTCTAATAATAAAAATTGAAATATTTTTCACACTCAAACAATTCCCACTTAAGTTAGCTTTTTCGCTGGACTTTTGAAAATCTTCGATTACTTTAATCTCTACATTTTCCATAATAAATTTGTCTTTAAAAAGATCTCCTTATTGTACTGTAACAGTCAAAAGAAAATTACTTTTCGCAGTTAGTTGATGCGTTGACAAAGACACAGCGACTTGGGGTTAATGTCGCTATGTTAATTCAGGCATGCCATGTGGGCACACATTGGTCAATGTCTACCTCGTTCACAGAACTTTCTTTGGTCAAAACTATACCATTATTCACATTTTTCGTCGTAAATGTAGCCTGTAAGAAAAAGTCGAAAAGATGCAAAGTGGGCAAAGCCCGCTCTTCAAACACTGCAATTTGTATACAGAGATTGTTGATAAACATACGAAGCTCTATAAGAACAACTCTGCCGGCGTTGATCAATCTTTCAGGGTTGCGTCGTCTCTCATCCTCAATTTATAACTTCGTTTGAAGTGAATAAACACATTTATCAGGGCCTTCGCAGTGACTCGCGGTGGCCTTCCGCTGCATCAAGTCAGTGCTGCTTGTTCTCCGTAGACAAGTCTGAGACCAGTCTGGCACCAATTAATGGGCTTGGGAGTGATAGATATCTTGGTGAACCACGAGCGCGAGATCGAACCTTCGACGTTGCATGTGGCGCAGAGCACTCTAGCTACTGTGCCACATGTGCTTGCTGGCAAAAGTATGGTGTTTAAAATGCATGTATATGCATAATTACATCTCTGACATAAATTTTCTAGTGAGAGTGCTTTCATAACTCCGTCTATAGCTGAAAGGGGTAATGGCTGCTCTGTTGAGACGCTTTGAACCGCACTGCTAAATGAGTACTTTGTAAATACACAGTTTTTCAGGTTAAAATAGATCGCTAGGAAGAATATGAGGCGTGAAGACGGTAGTTCCAGCTACTCTCCCACCTTAATCACTTTTTTCTATAGACGTCACATGTCGCAACATGGCTGACAAGTCGTGGTTACACGAGCCTCTAATCGCCGATGGGTCTTGCCGCCACGATTATGGATCGATATTTGATGACGCGGCGCCATCCATGGACATTGTTGGCGGCCGCAGAGTATCGAGAAGCCCTCGTCACTCCCAGCCCGCTGCGCCTTCTGGTGAGTCACTCTTCTATTGAATATTATCGATCTACGCGCAGTCATGTGATTGAGATTTCTGGAGATTGCTTGGCTGCTGTCTTATTGTGTTCGAGACTTCTGATTTTTGCAATTGTCGAGCATGAATCTTTTCCTCCTTAAATCGTCTCTTTGCTGTCGATTCGTTGTCTGTACTTCGCATGAAACTCCTCCATTTTTTATTCATTTATGCAGAAACTCAACATGTTTCTTGCTAGTTTCTTGAGAACACAGCTTTAACGTTTGATAGACATTTTTTTTGGAGAAGAAAAGAATCTTCAGGCCCCTCTTGATTGGTTGATATATTGAATTTTGTGCACATAAGCCATAGAGTCCATAAAGTCGCTCTCCTTGAATGGGTTAACATGCAAAAATTGTTTGACAAACAAGTGCCAACAAAGAGTGGTGACAAAAGGAGGCGTCGATGGTGCAACGGGTTAGAGCACCCCTCCCTGATAGGGTGGTAGGAACGTGGATTCGACTCCCAGCTGACGCAAGAGTTTCGCACATCGCTCTCCATCATTGGGTATACTTATAACATCATACCACCTCTAAAAGCGGTTGAACAGAAAAATTTTCGTTTGATATTCTAAAAAAATGATTAGTTCCAAATTCACATACAGAAAAAGATGTCGATGAGACCCTATGACTGTGTTTTGTTTACATTGCGTTTTGCAAGGAATCTCTACTTGTGCTTAAATGTTCGCCAAGCGTATTGCTCAACCAAACGTAGATAGTTTCGATTCTTCTCACCATTTGTGGGTGGTAGTTTGCTCCCAAAAAAAAGTTGATGCATTCGCTCTAAAATTTCTAGTATTTTTACTCCATTTTTTGCGGTCTTATGATTTTTCAGATAAACCCATGAGCATCGAGGGGTGAGCAGAAGACAACCTCAGACGTGAATCGAACCCGCTTTTCATCCATACCTGGGACGCGTACTGCCACCACACCACCGAGGCATATTCGCGCCACCACTTAATTTCAAACATATCTATGATAGCTGTCAGCCACCAACCTTTAGCAGGTTTGCCGGGTATGTAATTTCGCTTTAGAAACCCAGCTGAGCTGACAGTCAGTGATGGTGGGAATGTAGCCCTGTGATGTAGTGGTAAGCACTTCTGTGGTGCATATGAATTGCGGGTTCGATTCCCGTCTGAGGTAGTATTTTGCTCATCACTCAGTTCTCTTAGGTATATATGAAACATCATGACACTGCGAAAGATGCTATAAAAAATGCTAGGAAAATGTCGAGTATTAGTTATTACAATGGTTGTCCGCTCAACTGGGTTTATAAGGCGAAATCGCATACACGACCATACCTGTTAAAGGTTTGTGGCTGACAGCTATCATAGAGATGGTGAAGAATGAGTGGTAGTGCGAATGTAGCTCGATGGCGTAGTGGAAGCACGCGTTCCCGATATGGATGAAACGCGGGCTCGACTCCCGCCCGAGGTCGTATTTTTGCATTCGCTTTGTATAAATGTGATATATTTTGGATGGCTGTGAAATTTTGAAGTGATAAAATGTGTTTGTGCTTATGAGAAGACCCAACCATTGTCATTTGCTTGCGTTAATCATTTCAGAGTCTTTTTACTTCTTCCCATTTGTTTTCTTAATCTTTGAGGGTCTCTTCGTAGGAGTTTTTCCGTCCAATTTATTAGCGGTGTCCTGTTGTCGCAATTCATATTTCATTCTTTGGAGCAAGGCATTTTCCTTTTCAAACTTCTAGTAATCATCCGAATAGCTCAGGTATCAGTCACTCCAATACTGTGTTTATTTCCTATATAAGAGTTTTTGTTGCCAGCGAAAACAAAACGGAGTCTCACACTCGGCGCAAGCTATCACGCGTTGTTTCCTTATCTATTTAAAAATCTTTTCTTCGTCTCCCTAGAAATATCCAGGTTTTCCACAATGTTCTTAAAAATGTTAAACAAATCTTGTTCTGTTATTCTACGTGCTTAGGTTTCGATTTTCATTTTAATGGGTGCTGATTATTATCTTCGCTCTTCGGCACCTTTGTCATATGAATTGTTGTTTATTCAGAGAAGTCAATTAATCATCAGATATGATAACCATCATGGTCAATGATTTTTGCTGGGCAGTGAGAAAAATGTCTTCTCCTTCGATATGTTGGGGGTGGCAGTCAAAGAAGTCGGAGAAGTCACAACTGAGTAGATTGTAGTCTTTAAATTCTTCTCCCATAGATGCCGCTTCGGATGCAGAAGAGATAATTTTTAATGGAGCAATATTAGATCCATGTGGTCGATGTGGCACCGTGGAGTAGCGCAGCTCTTTTCGAAATGTGGCGACTCGGCACCTATGCGACCGCATTTTCCAACATACATTTCTTCTCCAGGCAGCGTGAAATGGGTGGCGTCTTCTTGCCTCAGTTTGGCCGAGTACTTCGAAGCTTATTCATTTTGGTTGTATTGATAGAACTTTTATAGAGAATTTCCTATGCAAGTGCACGTGGGTTATAGGTGCAGATTGCTGCTTTGTCCTTTTCGATTTTGGCGACCCAGTTCGTTTCTGAGATTTTAGCAGCATCTTCGTGCTCGTTCTAGCCGACCCATGCCACACAGGTGACTTTTTCGGGGTCACGAAAGTGAGACCGCTTTTATTATTGCTTTTAACATTTTATGCACATTATAGAGCTTGCTGAGCTCTGAACGTGGAATACTCCCGCGTAGCTTGCCAGTCCCTCCTAAAACGACAGGTGGAGCTTATTTCTCGGAGTTATTTTCTAGCTGCTTCCCATATAATTTCCGGCAACTTGATTCCAGGCTTTTGGCCATTCTGATTTGAAAAGTAAAGTTTTGTCAAATCCACGATTAAGAATCATATGGAAGAAATCTCACCTGAAGTAAAGACTGTTAAACCTTTAGTAGTAAGTTTCGGAGGTTATTGGGGTTTATTATTATTATCTGATCAAATTATCGATGTTTGGCTTTTTCCTGTGTTGCCAGCTGTATGGAAATTGGATTCCTTCAGAACTTTTCGGTACTTTCTCATCGTTAGTGAGTGTTGCTTTTCTAAACAATGAAGTCACAGTAGAGAAAAGGTAATGATTATATCCGTTAAAACTAGACGATTGAAAATCACAATGCTTCGTTGATAACGATTTGAGTCACTCCCCCATATGTTTATCAGTTAATAAGGGACTCCTATCTTCCATGGCTTTTGAACCAAAAGTTAAGAAACAGGTACATAAAAGTTTCTAAGAAGTGACTCTAAGAAGATTAACGAAAATCCTGCTAACTCATGAAACCATGCAAGCTTTGCGAAGTCAAGCCAGCTCTAACGGAAAAACTTCAAGACCATCAGGTTGCTTATCACCAAAAATAGTTAACCCGTCTGAGACGACAATAGAAATTTCTTCATGCAACTGCAATCGCAACGCGAGCGCAATTTTTACTATGTAAATAGCATTTCTTTTCTTCCTCCGTCACTAAAAAATTTCTTGCGTTTTTCGTTTTGTTTTGAGAAATCACGGCTTACTTCACAAAGTCATGTGCTTTTGATGCATGTTTGGCTCTTTATGAGTGAGCAAGGCGCCAGCTTAGTAGGCAATCACGCTGTTTTTGGAATTCAAGCCAGTTTTCGCAAATTGTACGGAACATATTGCAGTATTTATTTTTGGGGTCTGAGTAGTTTTCATCACATATAATATCCAAAAGTTATCGCAGCTAATGCAAATGTGAAAACAATGGAGAATACAATACCAGTTCATCGAAAACTTTCCATAATTCAAATTAGTTTGCTTCAGGAGCTGAGATTTGTGTAGAGTTACATTGTTCTATGGTTGTAAGATTTTATTTTTTCATATAATCACTTAAGCTTACTACAAGCATTATTCATCGTTGAAGTCTTTGCCACTGCACATGCTGTTCATTGTGCTTGTTCGACGCATTTTATAGTCTATTGCACTCACAATTCCCTTTAAGTCCCTCAAGATCCAGCCAATCAAAATAACTTTGATTTGACCACGTGGAGGTATTGAAGCCGTCCATCAGTAAAACACAGACCTTGTTTCCTCTGCCTTCCACGCTAACGGGTATGTGGCTATGTAGTCTTAATGTGGAAGGAGACTACTTCGACTGTAGTTTGTCTTTTATCTGAGCTTAATAGGTGTACAGATGGATTTTTTCTATGCGTTTTGAAAACAGGACAAAACTTTTTTTGCAACCCACTTTATTGATATAACTCCCTCAAAGCAGTAAATGAAATCCGTTTTAAAAACCTAGAAATCTTCTACATTTCCAACTAATCATGTTGCTGAAAAGCCATCTTTGCTTCAACTGTTATAAATCATAACACAAAAACATTGCCTTTTTCAACAGAATAGTGGACGGCATGATACGACCCTCTAATAATATTCGGGCCTTTCTCAAAAATAACTAGTGTGCATCCATCTTAGAAAGAAAGGTGAGTAAATTCTTATACCTCACAAGCCTGACGCTGCCACCGATTCATTCCACTTATTACATCGAAGAGGTTCTAATAAAATAAGGGAATAAATCTGGAAAATTCCTTTACATCCCCCAAGTCCTATGCTAGTGAAATAACTTTGACGTAATCTCGAGCAGGTGTTTGTGACTTCCATCAGTAATATACAGACTTTGTCTGACCTGCCTTGCATGAGTATCCTTCTCCACGTTCAGCGCTTGCATGCATATACCTTGCTGAGTTTTACGATTTACTTATGGCTCATATACTAGATGAAATTGCTCAAAATCTCTGTGCAAAAAGCTAAAACGCACTCAGAATAACCACTAGGTACTATATTTTTCAATTGTTCGTTGTTGGTTCTCAACATTGGCTTTCTTCGAAGATATTCCTTCCCGAAGTAGTCAACTGACAAAATTGCGAGTTAATTTGACCTTCTTGATCTTTGATGAAAAGAACCCTTTGAAACTCTAGCCATTATGTATTTTATTGTGCCCAATCACATCAGGAGGACAATGGTAGAGGGTTATCGGTGAATGATCGTAGAAGGTGTCAATACCCAGAATCTTGCCCTACTCTTTGGTGACACGGAAAAGTGTGCAAGAAAACGAATAACCTAGGCAAAAGAAACTAGTCGACTCCGTATACTTTGCACATCCAATATGTGGAGGCTGATTGTAGAACGGAGGCGCAGTGGCCGAGTGGTTGTGATGCTCTTTGAGGCGCGCGCGTGGAGCCGGACCCCACAACCAACATTCTCCGGCGGCAAAAACGAATGCCCTATAGAATGCTACAGTCAGGCTATCTTCGGGACTGCTAGAAGACGCGCTTTGCTAGTGTTGTCAACGTTCAAGAAGAAAACGAAGAGACGAATTGAATGTTATGAGTACTCTTATGCTAGCAGTGAAAAAAAAAACTGGCGGTGACGTCAGACCATTAAAGTGTCAAAAAGTTATCATAGAACAATAAATTTATGGCGATCAGAATAATGATCACTGAAAAAAGACTCCAAACTTTTGCGGGATAAGCGGCAGGAATGCTCATTAAGAGTAGTGAACTGATCACTCCTCCCCACCCCCAAAATGTTGCTTTTATAGTGGAAAAACGAATTGATAGGATGCATGAAAGTTCTTTACCAAAAATTGCTCTAGGAATGTCATTTTAGTGATATTTCTTTTTATATGAAGCTAAAGTGCCTCTAACATTAGACTTTGCTATGTAACTGCCAACAAAACCCGTTCAAGCAGCGGACTTGTCTGCCTCGAAAGTAAAGCGTACATTTCTCCTCGTTGGTGCTTCGCACTTAGAAGGTCTTTCATACTGCCACGCCTACTACCAAAATTTCCACTTTTCAAGCTATCAAGAGACTACGGTTAGTGTAATAAAAGAGCCAGAAAGCACAACTTTCTGATTGTATAAATTAAAAATCCATCGCAGCAATCGTCAGTTGTTGACTGGTACTAATGTATGAGCAAAAGTAATTTGTAGATAATTGGCACTGATTGTATAAGCTTTTGATTATTGAATAGTTTTAGTGGAAATCTATAACATCGGTGAAAAATTCCAAAAATCTGAATTTGAAGAAGTGGCCCAACTTTGAAAAGGCACTCCACAAAATGAATGCAAACTTTATCAAGGCTTGCTCCGACTAAATATTGAAAAATCCTCCTTGCAATTACCCTATGAAACTCAGAGATTGTGAAAATGTGTTTTTAACTTAGATTCCTACAATTTCGCATAGAAATGTGAGGACAGAGTTGGAAATACATTGTTATATAAAGGACGTAGCTTTAGTATTCAGTAGGAACTTCCAGGATCAGTGGATATTCTTTTTAATGGGAGTGCGCTTGCAGAGATTCCTTCAAAGATGACATATCCTTCCATAGCGATAAAGCTTTCATAGAATCAAAATTTTCCTACATAATTGACAAGAAGCCTGGTATAAAGTTTGAAAAAAAGCTAATGTCGCCAAAAACAAGACATTGTGTTTTTTTCCACTGTAGAGCATGAGATTTTATCCACGAAGCAAGATTGATAGCAATATCAGCATTTTCAATCCGTCTAATGACTGCGCAATAAAGGATAAACTGAGAAACGATGTTGCAAATGGTTTTCTTTTTGCGAGGAGGTATTTTCTCATGGAGACACAGGTGTTTTGATGGTTGATCATTTAAAATGGCATATCGAACGACTTGTAACAATCTGGCGAATAGCCCATAACCTCCAGGCGAACAAATAGCGAGGTGCGCGTGTGACGTAATTTCATTTTTGTTCCCACAGCGCACTAAGGAAGCCTTACTACAAAATTAAGCACGCAATTGAAATTGTAGAATGCTCAATATTCGGACCTTGAGAGTATAGGAGGAAAATTTACTACTTTTCCGTTTTCCACACCCTCTTTTGGGCTCTCAAAAAGTGAATTTTCAGTTGCTTTCAGAAATTGAGTAGCCATTCGATAGCTTAAGTCGAACGAATTTGAATGGTATATCTTATTTTTAAATTGGCTTTCATCAAACGCGCTGTAGCAGCAAAAGAAAGATTTTGTCCCTTATCCAAACTTTTCTCGCCGACCAAAAATTTCTTCCAGACTTTGATCATTCGATAGCTTATATCTATACAATTCCAAGAATGTATTCGGTTTTTTGGAAGATCTACTTAGCGCGCTGTATCAATCAAAACAATATTGAATTTTGTAAATTTGGAAATTTGGCACCAGAGAGAGCGCGCTGGCTTGGTGGCAATGTTGCGAAATGCGACGCACGTGCTGCTGACAAAGCACGGTGGATTGGTGTCAGTATTGCGCTGCATGGGACTCAGCATTCTTTCAAGCCACCCAAGTACTACGCCACGCTAAAAAGTCGTCTTCAAAGACCATTTACGTCACTAGAATCGACAAGATTTAAACCATCGAACAATTGCTAAAAGTCTGAAGGAAAGATTTTTCAGCGAGAGATGTTTTCGTTGAGAAACGCGGTTCTAGTATTCATGTTACAGCGCAATAATAAAACCATTTTCGAAACGAAAAGCATCATCAAAATCTTCGAGATCTCCGCTCTTAGATAATTGTGAAAACTTAAGAAAAAATGAAAGGCGATTTTTCATAGAGAGATTGCAAAAAGGTGCCGATGACGAAAGTGATGTAAATTTGCGAATAATGTTATACTTTGGCTGCTACGGACACTAAGAAGTTTCTCTGAAAACTAAATACATCGTTGCAATCGACGAGACCTACGCATCAGTTGCTTAGTTCAGGCCGACAGGAAAGGCTTTGTTTAGCGAGAAATGTCTGAATGAGTAGCATAATTTTATTTCTGCAAGTAAAGTTCTGTGAATTTAAGCTGTCGAATGACTATTACAGCATAGCAGAAAAGTAATAAATGTGCTCTTTCCAAGGGGTCGAAACAGACAGAAATTGATGAACTTCTGGCTCGTTCATAGGGCTCCTTTTGGTGATAACTATACAACTTTACAATAACATTCGTCGCAGTTGTCAACAGTGAGAGAGAAGTCGAAGGAATGCAAAGTGTGCGAAGTCTGCACTGTGAGCACTGTGAATTTCTGTGCAGGAATGTTGTTTTCATGTAGGGTGCTGAAATTTCATGTGTATATGATGACACTTTGGAATGAGATCTAAATTTATTTGCTAAAACTGTTTTCAACACATCATGTATAACTGTGAGATAGGTCGATTGATGTTTCATAAAGACACTGTTAAATCACACTGCTGAATGAGTCTTTTGTAAACACCTGGATCCCTTGTTGAAAGAGATTATCGGAAAGAAAATGAGACTTATAGATGTCATACAAGCCTCTCACCTACGCTTGTCACGTTTTCTATTGATGTTACCCCTTACAACATGGATGACTTCTGCTGGCAAGATGTACTGACGTAGGCCCATGAATGCCGGTGGGTCCTAGCAGATTATCAATCAGTCTTTTAGGGCGTGGCGACAGCTGATTTGCCTATGTTGACACTGTTGACGCTTACTAAGGATCAGGACCCTCACACCCCTTCTAACGAGGTACGCCTTCTAGTGAGTTATTTTTTAGCTGATAAAAGGGGTAAAAAGTAAGGCTTTTGCTGCTGATCAAACACTGAGTTATGCATCATGCATTCGTGTTGAATTTTTGACTTCGTCTGAGGTGATTGAATGCATATCTGGCCTTTACGATGACTCGCAGTGGACTCCGCTGTACCGAGTCAGCGCTGCTTATGCTCCCAAACAAGTCTGAGGTCAGTCTGGTACCATAGCGACCTCGGAAGAATGGATGGCTTGGTGAGCCATGAGCGCGAGATCAAGCCATTGACCTCGTGTGCGACCAGGAACTCTAACAACTGCACCACTTAAAGTGATAATTGTCGATTTCTGCACAGCCGTGTGGATAGAGAAAAGAGAAAAAAAGCGTTTTCAATTTGGTAGACAATCTCCGTTAGCAATTTCGACTCTCTTGAATGCTGAGTGATTTCCTAGAAGATGTGATGCTCACACTGATCACTCCGTTGTGTATGAAGTGAAACACATTGAATGGCTGTTGGGATTTTGAAGTGCTAAAATGTCATGACACATATGACGAGACCCCACCATTACCATTTGATAACGATGTTCGTGTCGTGGCATCTTCACCTTTTGTAATATTTCTCACTTATGTCTGCCTCGTCGCTGAGAATCTTCACTGGAATTCCTCCATCTGATTTAGAACCAATAATATTCTGTTATCGCATTCCATATTACAATCCTTTAGCGATAAGTTACTTTGCGCATTTCCGGACTTTCAGTAATCTCCAATAGCTTAAATTGCGGCGATTCAAACACTGTGCTTGTTTTATAGAAAAGACTTTTTGATATGCTGTAGTACGAAAATAAAAGTGAGTCTCTTTCTCGACACAAATTATCGAGTATGTGCGTTATTTATTTGCTACTTTTTTCTCCGTTTTGTAGGAATTTTAGCGTTTTCACTAGTTGTAATTCTAAAAAAGCTTTGCTTTATCATTCTACGTGCTTAGTTTTTGATTTTCATTTCAAACTGCCATGAAAACCCACTCCTATGCTTACGTGAAGCGGCTTAATCCTGGGAAGGCAAAACTCAATCTTCTTTTCGCTTTTGCAGCGCCTATAAAGAGCTTTTTCAAAAGCCACGCTTAGCTTTGATGTCTTCTAATATATGTCATCAAATAATATTTGTCACTGGACATGGGCGTTGATTCGAATGTTCCATGTATTAATTGTTAGTTGATTAGTCTCACGACGGACTATTGTACTTTGTCGGGTCCCAACCTCTCTAAACAACTTTGCAAGACATCTGTAGCCCATAGCAGCTGCCCATAACTGCACTAGAAAAATGACCTGCTATCTGCTTTCGATGGATATCATTCCACCTTCCCACGTGTGTAATTTCTCTTCTGCATCGCATGCTCGTAGAGCCGAAGGGGAGATTGTTGATGCAGCTGATGACAGCATGAATTTGTCGCAGACACTGTGTCATGTAAGGCTCTTTCACCCAAAACCCTGCCCTTTTATGACGACAAGCAGGTGTTCAAAACGAGCTAGTGCTCATATACAAAGAGCTAGTCAACTTTTATTAACTGTCCCTGACCAATCGTACGAGCTGATTGAAGGGCGCGCAAATATGTGTGATAAATAGAAGAGAGCTGAATCGAAAAAGGCTATAGACTAGTGCTGTGAAAAAGAGTACAAACGCTCTGAATAAAGGGTTTTTAGCACATCTTTGTTCAAAGTGATTGCCCAAGTTTTTGGACGTTCAAAAAAAATTTTTAACAAGATATTCACGGCATCAATGAAATATGAAGATTTGGTGCCGAAAATGCAGAAATAAACTTTTTAGATCTACGTTCGCAAAGTCTTCGAACAGAGAGAAAAGAACAGCTAAAAGGTTTTGTCTTTCCAGGTATGCACCTTTTTCAAGAAGAGGATTTTTTTTTGAGAAACTTCGCTTGTAGAACTCTTTCCAGCAGTATTCAGTTTTTTCGTGCCGATGAAGTATGCTTAGAATACAAAATCCATTCCACAAGATTGAACAAAGTTCGCAGTGGAGTCGAAACAACGCATTTCTAGATCAAAAAATTAGAAAAATAAATCTCTTTGAGTCAAAAAGTCTTTAAAGGGTATGCCATGCATTTGTTCAAGTTACGTGCTCGTTTGAGGTGATTATTTGCATATCTGGCCTTTACAATGACTAGCTATAGCCTACAGGGATATTGAGCCAGTGCTGCTTATGCTCCTAGACAAGTTTGGCACAAAATTACCGATCCAAGGGGGTGGAAAGTTTGGTGAGCTATGAGTGCGACATCGAACCAGCGATTTCGTGCACGATGCAAAACACCTCTAATCATTGCGCCACCTGCTCTTATGAGCACAAAGTCACCTTTTTTTGTTAACAAAACTCAATATAAAACTCTCCCATAAATAAGGTTTAATGCCAAATTTTCCAGTTTTCAATTTCTTGTATGGTTAGTAATATCAAATGAAAAGCGCTGCTGAGCACAAATGAAAAAAGTACGAACACATTCAGACCATGCGACTGCATTCCACTCAGTTCGTAGGGATTAGTAGACCGGTTCAAAAAAACTGGATGATTTTTCTTCATTAAACTATGTTTTCGCATGTAGCTTCTGTACTATTCTATCTAATCGATTTTAGAATGTCACTATATAATAACAAAATTTCGCTGTGAAGTCTAAAAAGTGGACTACCATTGCAAAACCTTCCATCTTATTGGTTAGGAAAACGTGGTATGAAAGTTGAATCACAAACAAGCATACCATAAGAATCGACACTTTTCAAGCTATCGAACGAGTGCAAAAACATGAACAAAAAAGAACAGGTATTGAATATTGGTTGGAAATGTGTACGTTTCTGGAAACGTGTGGTTTCTCTTGTTGTATAATAGTTTATTTCTGAGAAAATGACGTTCTTTCAATCAAAATAAGCATAGAAATCTTCAGAGGATTTTCTATAGTGATATTTCACATTGGATATTGATAGTGCTCTCTTGGAAACTTGGCTTGATTTACCAAGTAATTCCCCCTCCTACCTCCCCACCCCCCCCCCCCCCTAAATTTCCACTTTTCATGCTTGCTCCGTATAAAACTTCGGAGCGTGACGTAACGAACCATGGGTCAATATGACCCATACGATTTCCAACGTGTTACCACGGCGGTGCCTCGTATCGTAGAAATGAACGCGGTCGTAGAAACGCAGACGTAGCCAGCAAGACATCCTCGGACAGAGACGCAGATGCCGCCCTTCAGAGCTGCCGCTCGAGCGAGGGCACGGCACCGCCTGCCTATCAACGCTGGGCCTCAAAGATCTAAGCAGAGTCTGTCATATTTTCCAAAGTTTCTACATGATGTCATGTTAATTATGTGGCAGATTTGTGGAATGATTGAGTTTATTTTGTCCGAAAAAGGATACTCAATGATAGAGAGAACACAGTCGTTGTGCAGTGAAGAATCAGTCATTGGCTGTTGCCAGAGTGAAGATTTTGATAAAATTTGGCTCACAATTTGAACTTTTCAACAACAAACTCGAAAGAAGCGCTGTAGATAACATTTATAATTTGCATCACATTATCCGTTGTTTCCTTTATAAGGTAATAAGTCATTCTAGCACAGCGACGCAAATGCGTCAGAGGTGAGTAATGAACAATGATCCCTTGAATACTACACACCCACGCCGGCCTCGCCGCTGCGAGCGGCCTCTACCACTCCAGTGGAATGTCTTTATATAGAATTGTATTGCTGTTTTCAATCAATCAGTAGATATCTTTGGAAGTAATCGTTTCCTTATGCTGTATTGTATTGTACTATCGTTTTATTTAAATTGTACTATTATTGCTATTATATATGCAGACATGTTACTTGTAAATGTGCTATAGTATAAGTATTGTTACCAGTTGAAAATTGTTGAATAAATGCCAATGAGTAATTATTCGGAGCTTTTCGGTTATAAGAGAACAGATAAATATCCGATCTAATTCGCTAAGCAAGAATTTCTTCATAAGAGAGTTAGAAATTATTTGAGAGCTTAAATCTCTGGCTATAGCGGTATGTAGCCAGTTTTCTGAAGAAAACGCTTTCAAAACACTGTAATATTCAGGATAAATTATGTCTCACATCGGCCGCGCATTCAACTGCTACTTCGTTGGAAACACGAAAAGCATGTGAACGTGTAGAGAAAATCTCGTAGCATCTGAGTCAATCGTTTAATCTGGACATTCTTTCAAAGCGGAGAGAGTATCCTAACTGAAGAACAAATCACAGCTTTCGAATTCTTGAATCTTACGCCATCCAGTGATCACGTATAGTTTGAAGCTGTAAAAGCTAGCGAGCTATAAAACACAAATTTTTTTCTTTCTCCTAAAGCGCTATCAAAAGAGCTTTCCCAAAAAAGCAAACAATTTCTTGAGTTCGTCGAGACTTGTGTTATCCAAAGGTACTAACAGTCTAAGCAGGGAGTTTTCCCCAGCAGATATAAGCGAGAAAAAGCTTGTGGTTATTTGAGACCTAATTTTAATTTTTTATAAAAGAATGCTTAGAAAAATTGGCCATATCGGGCTGAACTCAGAGATTCAAGCTTTCAACTGATTACTCACGCTTTTATAAAATCTCTTGTACAGCTAACGAGGTCGAATATTCCTTTGTTCCCTCATAACCGAAAAGTAGCAATTATTTAACCAATTGCATATGCCACGATTTTTTGTGGGATATAATCTGATATGATTTGTTAGTGATATGGAGCAGATCTAACTAAGACCGAGAAGGTTACACCAAAAAATCTGTGGTGAAATGCGCTGGTGGGAAATTAAAGCAACCACCTTCATGCCACCTTCCTTCAGCACCACCTACCACTCGACACAATGTACTACTCACCGCCGCATTCGACGAGGCGCGGTTAACGTCATGGGTCTGTCGTACCCGATGAATTATGATAAAATTTATTCATTGCGGAATCCAAAGAAATTCTCTACCGCCAAAACACGTCTGCATAAGTCACACGTGCAGGTTGGGATCTAAATAGTTTGGAGGGGACACAATGTCGTTCAACGTCATCACGGCATATTTGTTTGGAATCTTTGCTGACAAAATCTGAATGTTATCAGATTAGCAGCAATGACTCTCATAGCCATTGGTAAAGATTCCCATGGAAAAGCGACCTAGTGATTCGAAAAATTCGATCACTGGGTAGTTCTCCTATTTATAAAAAATACATAAAGTATAGTGAAGTCTTATGAAATTGGTCAGAATGCTTACTACTTTAGACATAAGAAAAACAAAAATATTGCAAAGGTCAGGCTGTAACATTTCTTGATTATTCTGCTTTCTGACAGCAATTATTCAGGGTCTGCCATTTCTGGGAGCTTCTGACCATAGCAGATGAGGAACGGCAAAGCAGGACAAAAAGAGCACCAGCGCGAACTCTGCGGTAATTTCTTCGCATATCTTTTTCAAATCGCTTAACAAAGTAGTCTGGTGTGTTATGGAACTGGTGAACTGTGAACTCACAATTCATTTCACAATATTGTTACTACTTGTATTAATGATAAAATAAAATATAAAAATTATTATATATCATATAATCAATCAATAATAATAATCAATCGCTTCAATATCATAATAAATGCTTATATATATATACATATATATATACGTCTATTACTATGTCGACGATTATCCCTGCCCTAACGTATGCTGCATAATCCTGGTCGCTACGTAAGCAGGATGAAAGAGCACTCGGCGCTATTGAACGCACGGTCGGAAGGTCGATGCTATGAGTATTCCGCATCTCACAAATGGGAGGAAAGATCGGAAGTTCCGATCTACGCCAAGGATCGAAGATCAGAGACGCCGTTCTACACGCCAGAATATCGATGAAAAGGTTGGCCGGATACGCGATGCTTTTAACGACAATCGTTGGACGAGAGCAGTTACCGGCTCAATTCCTCGGGATATCAAGCGTTCTACAGGAGGACCACCAATCCGGTAGTCCAATTTTCTCACGAAAGGCATGGAAGAAAGATATGACGCTCGGCGAAACCCTAGAGCGAGGAGGACCCATTGGGCTACTGTTGCACTCGATAGGAAAAATGGAAGTGTTGGTGGTACTCGCTGGAGTCACTCGACGATCAACGAGACGACAGGCGATACAGGTGATATGCATTTGGTGGTATGTATATATATGTTTATAAGTACATATATGTAGGGTGTGCAAAAAGTTTTGGCAATTTTTTCGTGATTCCTAGGGGGGATTCCTCTCTGCCTGTATCGCTGCTTCCATCCCACTACTTTTCAATTTGATATTTACTTTGACTCATGCATGTGGTCTAGTTTGTGCACTTAGACAGTGCAATATACGCATTTCGGCCTTGACTGCCTCGTCAGTTGCTCAGTGCCTTTCGCTTAAACCATTCCTTCTTGGGGGACTCCGACCCCGTACAAAGAGTATACGCAGAAGTACTATTTACACGTGCTATTATGTGAGAGAAATTAATAATGGCAGTGTTGTGCAGTCGACTGCTCTTGGCTGTTAATTATTAAGGATCATTCCGTTTCCTCATGGCTCAAAAATAATTATCAGAAGTGTTGAACTTTGAGCGTGATCTCAAGAAAGCGATTGAAACTAACAGTGTGACACTTGTGAGCTTTCTTATTCGCTGCTTGATTTTTTGAACGATAGAGTACGTTGTAAAGCATGTCAAAGATATAATGGCGGTAGGAGTCCACTATCATTTATGAAGTCATCAGCTTCCAAGTTTCCTCGTATCTCAGCATGACCATTGCCATATCGAACTAATATCTCATGGCATATCAATTATAATTTTCTTAGAAACCCAAGACACATGGGCTTGATTTTAGCCATAGCATAAATGACCGTTGTGGCACGAAATGACGTCTACCAACTTTCCACAATATTCACAAGAAGGTGGCAGCGGTTTCTAGCTTCGACTGAGTTTTGAGCTAGCTTTCTCGAAGGAATCTTGTGAAAAAGTGTCTAACTCCTTCACACTTTGGTATGCTTAGCTGGCAAACCATTCGTATATTAGACAGCCTGACATCAACGTGACTTGGAGACTGCAAAATTAGGAACTCCATTTATGCCATTACTTGAGATTTTAAACTTTTATCTGCTGCGTAAGGCCAGAGGTCATTTACTTGTTTCCAAAGACTTTTTGCTTTTTTTCGAAATCAATTGTGCTTCTCCATGAAAGTTGAAATTTGTGTGATATAGTATACAGTTGGGTGTGTTGCGCTGTTTTCTTTTCTGCACGCTGGTATTCGCGTATCAACAAGGAATGAATGTTACTTTGTCAAATACATTTTTCGCCATGATTTGCGTACTTTGATAAGAGTTATTGTATGTTCTGCTAGGATTTTTCTGACTGGTTTCGGAGCTCAAGATTCTCCTATTCTTTAACATTTATGTATCAGACCTTTTCCTGTTATCCACTATAATGAACCGTCTTCACAGCTTTTTTTTACTGTGCGTATCGCAGCACATCTGTTATACAATCCGCCTGATCATCTTCCTGTTAAAAATCGCGCAATAGTGGTTGAACGAGTCTCCTTGCAGTCTCGAAGATAGCGCGGCTGTAGCGCTCCGTAGGAGCGTTGCTGTTGACTGCCGGAGGTAGTTGGGGAGGGGAGGGGTAGAGCTCGGTTTCACGCGCACTACGGTCGGCGTTACAACCACTCGGCCACTGTGCCCCACAAACGTTATTCTTCGTCATGAACTATTTATTCGAAGTTTACTCTCTTACCCGTAATTGATTTTTTGATTTTGGGATTTTATCTTGGTCTGTAAATGTTACTTTTCTTATATGAACTAGTGATGCCATTTTAGATGCGATATGTTGCAGAACTTTGCAGGTATCGATACCTCAGGACAAAAAGCTCCGCTATCGATGTGGCATGGAAGGATGTCCCGTTGCAGGTATCGATACCGCAAAGCAAAAAGCTCCGCGGATGAAACATCTCGTCCTCATTATCCGGTAATCGGAAGGTACAACATTGGTTTTACTGCATCTTATCATTCTTTGGTGATATGCCACCAATTCAGTGTTTGAGACGTACGATTGTGCGTTACATTCACTAATATGTGGGCGCTAAATGGTAGTGCAGTTGAGTCGTTATAGTAATACAAGGCGCCAAGAAGCAAGCGCTCATTCCATCCTCACCCTACACTCTACCGCATTCAGCAAATCCCCCTACGGAGCACCCTTATTCGGGACCCATGGGAATGCAATGAGATTCTAGCAATATGCGCTCTACTTCAAATCGTCTTCCCGCAGTCGAAATAACTTGCGAAAAGTAAAAAAAAATTTTGAAGCAAGCATGCGAGGAAACATATCAATACTAGAAGTTGTGGGATACTCGCAGTAAAGAATGTTTGAAATTGAAAGTGCTAGCTTGAATCCAGTCAGCTTTGGTGCGAGAGCAATGTCGTTCAACGTCACCACGGTCATAGTTTCTGAAATTTTTGCTGGCGCAATCATAAGTCTCAAATTGCTAAGCAAAATGTTGCTCATTATCGTGGGAGAAGCATCCCACAGAACGCGATTCAATTGGTCTTCGGAAATTTTAATCAATGGAAATTTTCTCTTGGTTTTTGGAACTATAAAAACACTGAATTTTTCGATTAAAATGTCTACTAATTTGGATTAAAGGATTTTCAAAGATTCGCTAGGGCGAAAATGGAAATTTCCTCGATTGATTTTGCTCAGTGCCATCAATTATTCAGGACTTGCCATCCATGGGATTGGCTACCATGGCGGCTGGCACTATGGTAGAAGAATAAAGCCTCTAACGCGATCTCCAAGGTAACAACTTTGCCTAATCTTGATTCTTCACTTTGCTCAACAACGTAGTTTTGGCTTTTTTTATGGCACCAGTTCAGTGCAAACAGCTTCAATTCACCATCACTGCTCAACGGAGTTGTATGCAATTTTCCGTTATTTAGACGCCATATAGACTTATGCAATAGAAACTATGCTTAGATTGTTTTCGCAAGACTTATTTTTGCATGGAAAGAGATTTTAATGGCATGAAATTGTCAGTAAATATCACCTCAATAAGACACTTTTATAAGATCAAACATCAACAAAATTAAGTAGGGAACTTCTCCATCTTTCAGTTCTGTATGGTAAAATTTCTCGTATAATTCATTGTCAACTTCTTACGGTTTTCATTTAGTGCCTGGTTATTTTTGACGACTATATACGTCGCCAATAATGCCCTGGAAAGATACAGTGCCATTGGAGTCCACGATCCTTCATGATAGCACCAGCCTCCAAGTTTACTCGTATCACCGCATGATCATGTGATTATACCCCAATAGTGTTTTATGAAATGGTCGATATAGTTTTCTCGAAGAGCCAAGGTACATGGGTATGATGTTTGCTACCTAGCATCCCATAAGTGACCGCCGTGGCTTGGAGTGACGTCTACCAATCTTCTACAATGCTCAAAAAAGGTGCGTGCGATTCCTAGTTTTGATTAACTTTTAACCTACTTCCTTAGAGTAATCTTGTGAAAAAGTCCAATCCTTCACACCTCGGCGTGCTTAGCTCTCGTATAAACTATTCCTATATTGGACAGCCTGACATCAACGTTGGCTTGGCAATTGCAAAATTAGGAGCTCCAATTATTACCATTATTCGAGATTTCAAGCCTTTATCTGCTGTGAAAAACAAGAGGTCATTTACATGTTTCCAGAGCTTTTTTTGTTTTTTTTCGGGATCAGTCCTGCTTCTCCATGAAGGTTGAAATTCACGTGATATATAAACAACTGAGAGAGTTGCGCTGGTTTCTTCTCTGCATCTTGATATTCGCGTATCTACAAAGAGTGAATGCCACTTCTGTTAGATACATTTCTCCCCATGCTTTGTGTACTTTGATAGGAACGACTGTATGTTCGGGTGGGTTCTTTTCTGAATTGGATTTTGGAGCCCAAGATGTTTCTATTTTTTACCATTTAGATATCACATGTTTTTCTGTTAGCCATTTCATCGATCCTTCTTAACAGTTTTTTCTCTATGCGTGTCGCAAGCGCTTCTATTATTCACTTCGTTTGATCATCTTCACCTTGAAAATAGCAGTATAGTGGTGGAACAAGTCTTCTTGCAGTCCCGACGATAGCCAGGCTGTAGAGCTCCGTAGGGCACCACTGTCGACTGCCGGAGAGTGTTGGAGGGTGGAGCTCGATTTCACGCTCGCCATGAACGGCGTTACTACCACTCGGCCACTGTATCCCACAAACGTTATTCTCCATCATAAACTTGTTTATTCAAAGTTTACTCTCTTAACCGTACTTGGTTTTTTAATTTTGGCATTTTATCTTGTTCTGTAAAAGTTACTTTGTCTTATATGAACTGATATTGCCAATTTGGATGCGCTATGTTCCAGATCGTTGCAGGTATCGATACAGCGGGGCAAAAAGCTCCGATTTCGATGTGGCGTGGCAGAGTGCCGTTGGCCAGAAGCAACGTTTTTGATGAGCGGCATAATGGAGCATCGCGCCTCTCACTATGCCTAGATCAGAAGGTATTTATGATTTGTCACCAATTAGGCCGGAAACGTGGGGGTGTGTGCGTTTCATTCATGAATAACGCTAGGTGGAAGTGCAGGAGAGTCGTTTTAGTGATACAGGGCGCCAGGAAGCAGGCGTTTATCTAATCCTCTCCCAACACTCTCCTGCATTAGCAAACCCCTACTGAGCACCTTCGTTGGGTTCTTTGGGATTGCAACGAGTTTCTACTGATGTGGCTCTTCGTCAATTGTGAAAAGTCAAAAAATCCTCATGCTACAGTCGAGCTAACTTGCAAAAGTTCAAAAAATTTGTGGAGGATGCATGCGAGAAAGCAAATTTAATACTAGAAATTCGAAGATCCCCGTAAAAAAAATGTTTGAAGTCGCACGTGCTAGCTTGATCCAGTCAGCTTTGGTGCGATAGCAAAGTCGTTCAACGTCATCACGGTCAAGCTTTTGAAGTCTTTGCCGACGTAATTCTAAGTCGCTTGCTTAGCAACAGTGTTGCTCATAATCGCTGAAGAAACATCCTACTGAACGGGATTCAATTGGTCTTCGGAGGTTTCAACTACTAATTTTTTCTTGATTTTTGGAACTATGAAAGACAGTAAGCTTCTTGTGAAATTGGTTAAAACATCCACTTATTTGCATTAAAAGATTTTGAAAGAATAGCTAGCGCGAGATGGAATATTTCTCGATTGACTTTGCTCCATGCAAACCATTATTCAGGATTTGCCATCTATGGGATTGGCTACCATGGCGGCGACACAATGGTAAAGAAATAAATGCCCTAACGGGAGCTTTAACGTAACGACTTTAAACAATCTTGATTCTTCGCATTGTCCAACAAAATAGTCTTGGCTGTTTTTGTGGCACCAGTTCAGTGCAAATAGCTTCAGTTCACCATTACTGCTTAATGGAGCTGTTTGCGATTTGTCGTTATACAGGCGCCATGTAGATTTGAGCAACGGGAACTCACGCTTAGATAGTTTTCGTAAAACTTGTTTTCTGTATGGAAAGAGATTTTGATGGGATGAAAGTGCCAGTAATATCATTTCAATATGGCACTTTTTTAAAGCTCAAACATCGACAAATTGATAGGAAACTTCTCCAACTTTCAGTTTTGCAACGAAAAATGTTTCGCATAATTCGTTGTTAACGTGTTATAGCTCTCACTTACTGCCTGATGATTTTGAACGACTAAATACGTTGCGAATGATGCCTTGAAAAGATACAGTGCGATCGGAATCCACAATCATTCATGATAGCAAAAAGATTATGCCCCAATAGTATTTTATGAAATGGTCGATATAGTTTTCTCAAAGAGCAAGGTACATGGGCTTAATATTTGCTGCTTAGCATGCCATAAGTGACCGCCGTGGCTCGGAGTGACATCTACCAATCTTCCGCAATGCTCACAAAAAGGTGGCAGCGATTCCTAGTTTTGATTGACTTTTAACCTACCTTCCTCAAAGTATTCTTGTAGGAAAAAGCCCAACTCCTTCACACCTTGGCGTGCTTAGCTCTCGTATAAACCATTCCTCTATTAGATAGCCTGCCATCAATGTTTTCTTGGCGATTGCAAAATTAGGAGCTCCAATTTTTACCATCGCTTGAAATTTTGAGCCTTTATCTGCTGTGATAGACAAGAGGTCATTTACATGTTTCCAAAGGTTTTTTTGTTTTTTTCGGGATCAATCCTGCTTCTCCATGAAGGTTGAAATAATTGCAATATATAAACAATTGAGAGAGTTGAGCTGGTTTCTTCTCTGGACTTTGATATTCTCGTAGCTACAATGAGTGAATGTCACTTCTATCAAATACATTTTTCACCATGCTTTGTGCACTTTGATAGGAACCACTGTATGTTCTGGCGGGTTCTTTTCTGGATTGGATTTTGGAGCCCAAGATGTTTCTACTTTTTACCATTTAGATATTAGATCTTTTTCTGTTAGCCATTTTATTGATCCGGCTGACAGTTTTTTTTTCTCTATGCGGATTGCAGCAGTTCTATTTCTCACTTCGTTTGATCATCTTAGCCTTGAAAATCGCAGTATAGTGGTGGAACGAGTCTTCTTCCAGTCTCGAGGATAGCCCGACTGTAACGCTCCGTAGGGCGCTGCTGTCGACTGCCGGAGGGTGTTGGAGGCTGGAGCTCGATTTCACGCTCGCCATGACCGGCGTTACTACCGCTCGGCCACTGTATCCCACAAACGTTATTCTCCATCATAAACTTGTTTAATCGAAGTTTACTCTCTTGCCCGTACTTGTTTACTTGATTTTGGTATTTTATCTTGTTCTTCAAAAGGTACTTGTCTTATATAAGCTAATATTGCCATTTTAGATGCTCTATGTTTCAAATCGTTGCAGGTATCGATACAACAAGGCAAAAAGCTCCGTTTTCGATGTGGTGTTGCAGAGTGCCGTTGGTCACAAGCAACGTTTCCGATCAACAGCATGATGGAACATCTTGCCTATCATTATGCCGAGATCAGAAGGTACACTATTGTTTTTACTGCATCTTATCATTCATCTGTGATTTGCCATCGATTCGGTTTGCAAACATAGGATTGTGCGTTACATTCACGATTATGTGGACGCTACAGGGAAATGTGTGGGAGTGGTTCTGGTGATGCAGGGAGCAAGTGCGGGTCTTACTGAGCATTCTTGTTCGAGTCAGTTGTGATTGCGACGATATTTGTCTAGTGCTCATTCCACGTCATTCATGAATAAGTCCGAAATCCTCATGCTGCAGTCGATGCAATTTGCAAGAAGTTATAAAAATTTGAGGAGGTTGCATGTGCCAAGACAAATCCAATACTGGAAGTGCTGCGATCCTCGCAGTCAAAATATTATATATCGCACGTCTCAACCTGGATCCAATCAGTTTTGGTGAGCGAGCAATGCCGTTCGACTTCCTCACAGATGGTATCAGCTATCTATTAAAAGTCTCGTGGAAATCTATCCAAAGACCTAAGTCGAGCGATCAAAGCAAACTAGGTGCAAACCATAATATTATGTTCGTTGCTACATCACATCTATGAGACTTTTCTTAACTTAAAGCAGGGTATTGGCGGTGTTCTATTTTTTAACAAATCTGTCGACCATCGCAGTTGCCGTTGCTTGGTTTGCAAGCTATCATTTTCACCTGCTTGCCAAGACAAGAACGTGATTTAAAGGAATGGAGGGCAGGGTGTGCGTTCATCACTTTCCACTATATCAAATGTTTTCAAATAGACTGTTTTTAGAAGTATGTAACGGTCAGAGAGCAGTGGTTGCGGGGAGCTGCTCAGCGAGATGTCGAATTCCTCAAATTCGTGCACCAACACGTAGTTGCTGTGTTTGAAACGGAGAAAGTCAAACAAGCCAGCAAAAGAATGCCCAGGTACATATTAAGAAATTCGAATATGATTTCTTTTCTGAAAGTGCACTATAGATAGCGCGTTCTCAAGCAACGATTTTGAAGCACTGTGGGAAAAAATCTAAGAAAAAGAGTTTGAGAGGCGCCGCTATCCCACATTTTGCCTTAGATTTTCAAGAGTAGGGGTTTCTCAGAACAGCTGAGCACTCTTTTTACGAAAACTGCGCTTATAGAACAATCCAAATGATAACGGCTAATTACGCCGGATATAGAGCGTAATGTTTTTCTGAACCGTGTTACAAAGTCTTTCCATAAAGTCGTGCATATACAAAAGACAATCAGCTACTCTACAAAAAATTCACGTTAAGTATTCTTTTCACTTGACACAAGGTGTACCCTGTGTGGCGTGTACTCCTTATAATAGGAGGCTAGTAGGCAAATGGCATTTGTTACCGATGAACTTTATGTAAGCCGAACGTAGGTCCAGCACTAGAACTGCTACAATAGACCTCATAAAGAGCTCAAAACTCTCCATTAGAATACACTGATTTCTTAGACGGTCTCAAAATAGTGGATTGATAGATATTGTTACATACCAGTTGCTTTAAAGTTATTTAAACCAGTGACGTATCAGCAGTATGTGCTCCAGTTGAGATTTCGATGGAATAGTGCTGGAGTAAAAGATAAATTTTTGAATAGAACAGAAGTTTTCTTGTGAGCGAAATTACGAAATTTATCAACTATGTATGAGGCTTTTCTGATGCTTTGCAGGTACAGAGAAGTTATTTGCCATAATCACTTGAAATATTTGTGCCACAAGGTAAGAAAAGTTTGATATCTATATGGCGTAGAAGGATGTCGTTCAATAGAAAGAAGTCGTTCTTACCCATTCGTATTCGGGCGTACTGTAGCGCACTTTGCTCAAATTGTATACTACTAGTTTATCTGTCATGATGATGTTTCTCGTGGTTGGGTCACAAGAGAATATTCATTTCAGGCAGTTCAATGTACGCAATCCGCAGTCACATCTGTTGCCCCGATTCCGACAGTCTTATCTCCCTATTTTCTTTCTTGCATCTACCATCGATTGATTTCTTCAAAAAATAGTATTATAGTTCACCTGATGCTTAAGGATTTTCATCTCTCTTATGAATGTCGTTGACTCCAACCCGAGGCCGTTTAGTGTTACGAAGATGAGAACATTAGTGTGAACAATGTCCAAAAAGTTTGTGTTTTCAATGTTGACTATAAAAATCCTGAGGTACGAGCAATACTCTCACTAATAAATTTGCCACTAGGTAAAAGTTAGTGTCGTTTTTCAATGTCAATCTATTTCCTACATCGCTTTCTTCAATATACGATGATTTCTGTGTGCTGAAAGATTTGTTAGCATTTGCATTTGTGATGATGATGTGCTTTCACATAATGTCAACAATAAATGTTGTTACATCACTTGAGTGTGTTTGTAAAGATTTTGGTGCCGTTAATTTTTATCCATTATACATAACAGTCCACGCTGATCGCTATGCTATTTTGCAAGTAGTGCTTTAAGTAATTTGTTATGCAATGGTAATGAAGAGCAACAGCACAGAGTGACATTCGACTGAATGACCAGCTATATAATCTATCTATGTAATCTCAAAAAGAGATATATGTTTAGGAGAAACTTTATTACCGTCTGCTAAATCTTCATCAGTTGAACACGTAGTGTTGTAATAAAGTATCACTCCGTTACGAGGATACCATCGGAAAGTGTGCAAAAGTGGCAGCTCAATGATCACTGTGCTTCTAGTAGGCTTCACGATATTGCTGTTTATCAATGAAAGAGTAAACGTCGCATCTGCAAAGTTTAATAATGAAGACCAACAATCATTAGCTGCATTGGTATAACGATTAGCTAGCCAGATTACCTGTAGATGACAGCTTATCGTGAAGAACAGTGCTTCAGTGGAGGCCACTGAGATGACATGATTCAAAATTTGTGTTGTGTAAACGTTGATGCTATCGATGTCACATTTTATCAAGCTCAAGGAGGGCTGGAGTTCTTTCCTATCATAAAGGAACAAATGGAAAACCGATCCCATTCGCTGGAGAGGAGCATTTCATAGGAGCTTTAGTATCTATTCGAAGGCTGAGACTTGATGCTACTGCCCCATGTCGCCGATTTTTCAAAACATTCCTTATGACGCTGTAGCATCTAGATCAAAATTATGTTGCAGACTCGCCTTTCGCCTTCATTTTTATCAGCTTATAATTCGCTGAGAGCGAAAAGCATATCAATGTTCAGAGATTGCAACCACCATCTCCTTGTCGAATAGCCAGTAAACAACTTGTCAAATTTGTAAAGCTCGATCGTATTTTCTCAGCTGAGGTGTATTTTCAAAAAATAAGCAAGCGGCTAGAATAAGAAAACATTACGCTATCAGTCTTACTGATAGTCTTAAGAAACAGCTCTGTCCGGCGAGGTTTGTAGCACAAATCAAAAGGCCAGAGGAGATCGAAAGATTGAAGGCTTACCAGAAAACAAGCATATCTTTGAGTATTATGAAATTGTGCTGTAGTTTGAGTACAAGCATTCGAAGTAAGGAGTTGTCGCCAGTAAAATATAAACGCGATAAGAGAAAGAATCAGGTGGATTTATGATACATGCGTTTATTTTGAAAGTTAGAGCGTTACAAATGGGTATTTTGAAAAACCAGCTACTTGAGGCTGTGGTCTGAAGTCTCAGCTTTTGTATGGTAACTAAGACTTCTGTGAAAAGTTTCTCTTCGGCAAATAAGATTAGTTTCTTCTTTTTTCCCTCATAATCAGAAAGAACTGGGCTGCAAAGTACGACGACAGACGGATTGTCACGTTATCGAAATTCGAAATGGTCATTATGAAACTGAACGTCATGTTGAAGAGTACAGTTAGGCCCAAGAATAAAGTGCTAATGACAAATTTATCCCACTGATCTCCCTTACGGGAAGGCCGGCGTCCGCTTTGTTGCGAGATGCGTCACGGTTTCCCAAATATGTGGGTAAAGAACCGGCTGCCCCTTCTACATTATAATGTGTCCTTTGCGTTGGCATGCGATGAATATCTCCATAGATGTGCACACTAACATAACCTCGCCCTACAGCTAGCAAGCAAGTAAAATAAGGAAAATAGAGTAAAATAAGGTCGTTATCTGCTTGAAGGAGACCAAAAGAAGTCATTGATTTTACGTTGGCTATGACATTGAAATTAGCTGCTTCTGGGAGCATGGTATAATAGGAGACTCGGCGATGTTGGTGCTTTCGTGAAAGCAAATTTGGCCACATGCATCCACGATTTGTCGAATTCGTCTATATACACATGAAAGGCTTTGAGAAGTCCGTGTTCTCCCAAAGAACATTACCAAAGATTTCAAAATATAATAAACGGGCTTTCAAAAACGCATAAAAAAACCGTGCATTGGGATTTGTGAACAGGAATAGAATGAGCAGGGTGAGGGCTTTCTAGGTTTATCATTAGCAAGCAAAGCTGTCTGTGGTAATTCAAAGCTTTGAAATCCTCACTCTTAGCGATAGGCGTGGAAATCTTTTTGTGAAAGTACCAGAAAGAAACAGATCACATTTCATAGTCTGATAGAATGTTTCAGGCCTCTCGTAAGGTCTGTTATGTCACTTCCAGCCCTAGATGTACGTTTCCGCCTTTCAGCAAGGCTTATCCGTGGCACATGCCATCCGGTGCTTCCATCTAGTGTATGGAACGGAGGCCGATGTGAGAGCAAGTAGCTGAACAGAATGTGCTGCCAATGAGGTTTGCTAGAAAGCCGAAACGTACGTCTAACACTAAAAATGCTGTAATTCACCTCATGAAAAAGCTTGAAACGTTCCAACAGACAGACTGAATTTTTGAGAGAAGTTTTGAAATCCGAAATAAGAGGAATTGCTATACATTACATTTTAGTAAATCTGAGGCAACCGATGCTGCTGTTGTTTGCAAGTCTTAACGGGATCAGACTATCACCTCCTTCATGTAACATTTCTTTTTTTACAAGCAAGCAAGGGAAAGCGGCTAATTTCGAGCAACCGAATTTTAAAACTGTCGTAAACAGGAATTTATATAGAGCACTAATCGTGTCTTCCAAAATCTCCCCCTCACCACTCTAACAACATTAACGAACGTCCTTTTCATTTGAGCCTCGTCACACAAAAAATCGAGATTATTGCACTCCAACGCCCTGACGGAACAGTTGGAGCTTCCACAAATGCGATGGAGAAACAAATCGACGATCGTACATCGGATCTCTACAATAATTACGTGTCTCCACCAGCAAAAAAAGGGAAAGAAGACGGAATTGTCAGTCTACGAGCACTCGCTTCTAAAAAAAGTTATGCTATTCCATATTTCAACGTGGTTGTCATAGAGTTAAAACATATCACTGGAAAGAACATGAGACATAAGGCTGTCTCAGCTACACCCCACCTTAATCATCTTTTGTGCAGATGTTACTTATCGTAGCATAGCTGACAAGCCGTAGTTACATGCGCGCTAATCGTGGGTGGGTCCTACCACTAATATCAATCAATATACGATCGCGTGGCGCCATCCATGGGCACTGTTGGCTGCTGCCGACTATCGAGAAGCCCACGTCACTCCTAGCCCGCTGCGCCTTTTGGTGGGTAACTCTTTTTATTGAATATTATCGATTTATGCGCGTCACGTGATTGCGATTTCCGGAGATTGCTTGGCTGCTGTCTCATTGTGTTTAAGACTTCTATTTTTTGCAATTATCGACAATGAATATTTTCCTTTTTAAATCTTCTCTTTGCTGTGATTCGTTGTCTGTATTTCGATTGAAACTCCTCCCTTTTTTATTCAGTTATGCAGAAACTCAACATGTTTCTTACTAGTTTCTTGAGATCATAGCTGTAAGGTTTGATAAGCCTTTTTTTTCAAAAAGAAAAGAATCTTCAAGCTCCTTTTGATTGGTTGATATATTGAATTTTGTACACATAAGCTGAAGAGTCCATAAAGTCACTCTTCTTAATGGGTCGACATGCAAAAAATGAGTGAAAGACAGGGTATAAAATATTAAAAGCAATAATAAAAGCAGGCCTTACCTTCGTGACTCCGAAAGAGCCCAACGTGTTGCAGGGCGGGCTAGGGCGACCACGAAGAAGTTGTTAAAACCTCAAGACCATGCTAGGTTGCTAAAATCGGAAGGACTAAAGTGACGGGCTGCACCTATAACCCACGTGCACTTCCTTAAGGAACTCTCTATAGAACATCTGTCGACAAAAAAAATGGACGAGATATAAAGTTATTAGCCAAGTGAGACGCCACCCTTTTCATGCCGTTCATGATACCGAAGAATAAGTGTTTTGGAATTGCGACGCAGAGGTCTCGAGTCGTCACACTTCGAAAAAACTGGGCTGCTCCACGATGCCACATCGACCGTATAGGCCTAATATGGCTTCATCGAGAATTTTATCTTCTGCGTCCGAAGCGACATCTACGAGAGTAAAAATTCAAACACTACAATCGGTTCAGGAAGGACCTTACCGGCTTCCTTGACTGCCAGCCCCAACATATCAAAGAGAAAGATCTTTATTCACTGCCCAGCAAAAATCTTCGATCATGATGGTTATTATATCTGATGATTAACTGATTTGTCTGAATAAACAACAGTTCAAATGACGAATGTGTCGAAGTGCGAAGATAATAATGGGGCACCCATTAAAGTAAAAATCGAAACCTAAGCACGTAGAATGATAGAACAAGGTTTCTTCAACAATCCTATTACAAAAAACCTAGGATTCCTAAGAAGCGGCCAAGAAATTTCGAATAGATAACGAAAAGGCGCGCGATAATTTTCGCGTGTGTGAGACTCAATTTCATTTTCGCTGGCTGCAAAAGGTCTTGTCTAGGAAACAAGCGCAGTATTGGTGTCACAGATATTCGAGCTATCTAGTAACTGTAAGAAATCTGAAAAAAGCGAAGAATTCCGTGTCTCAAAGGGTTGAAATATGGACTGCGACAATAGGCTAGTGATAAAAAAATTAGACGAAAAAACTATTGCGAAGGAACTTCCGGAAATTAAGAAAACATAAGTGAGCAATGATAAAAACTCTATGGAACTAACAACGTAAGCAAATGACAATGGTGGGGTCTTCTCATGAGCACAAACACATTTAAGCACTTCAAAATCTCACGGCCACGTTCAAATTATTTCACGATTTTTACACAGCGAATGCATCAGTTTGTTTTTGGAAATAAACCACCACCACAAATTACGAAAAGGATCGGAATTTATGCTTGGTTGAGCATTACGGTTGAGGAACATTTCAGCACAAGCAGAGATCCCTGCAACGCGCTATTAAAACGCAGTCATAGGGTTTCATCCACATTTTTTGTTAATTAGAGTTAGAACTAAATGTTTTCCAGATGATTGAACAGAAAATCCTTCCTATTTAATTGCTTTTAGAGGTAGTATGATGCTACAAATCTACCCAATGATGTAGAGTGACGTGCAAAACTCTTGCGTCAGCTGCGACTCGAATCCACGTTTCATTCACATCAGGGGAGGGGTACTCTAACCCGTTGCACCATCGACGCCTCCTATTGTCACCACTCCTTGTTGCCACTTGTCACCAACTCAAGCTATGACGAAGGCGAAGCTGAGGCGTCTTAAATGGAGCTCGAAGAATTCTTCAGAGAAGACTATACTTTCTTCAAGGTCATTTTTGGAGATTTTCACGCGAAAATTGAACAAAGAAGAAAGTTTGAAGAGCCTCGCATTAGGATCAATAGGCTAAAGCGGAATGTTATAGGGTGAGAGGCTATCCGAGTCAATCATGACGAGCCGAACCATCAATGGTAGCTCAAAATTCCAAAGGCCTTGCTCTCAACGATGGACGTGGAAGTCTCCCAACCAAGAGTACCATGACGAAGTAGACCACATCATAGTAAATCGAAAGTTTTGCCTGACCGATGTAGGTGTTGTTCCTAAATTCTATGCAGGATCGGAAGGTCATCGCGCTTTTCGCAAAACAATCCGTTCTTCGCGGAAAAGAGAGAAAGCCGTTAAATTTGAGTAGCGCAGTTCCGGAATTATCATAAACTGGGACGTATTCAAATCACTTGTCGGCTCTTGAGAAGATATGACGTCGACAACATCTACGAACAATACAACGGGCTCGTTGAATATCTTCACGATGACGCAATGAAAGCCGAGAGTCCTGAAGTCACCAAGAGACGCTTGTCTCCGCAGACACTTGAGCTGATAAGTCAACGTGGATCACACGAACTACATGCAACCGAACTTTTACGTCCGAGCTTGCGAAACGCTGTAGAGAAGCGATAAAGGAAGATATGAAATAAAAAGAGCAGTACTTATGGAAGAAGCTGCAAAAGCTGGAAACAGCATTCCAAAAGCCCAGCGAAGCTTCGCCAGTCACAAGACCAGATTAATTGCATTCCGAGGTGCTGAAGGGACGCCAATAGCTTACAGAAGAACAATGGAGGAAATCATCCACCAGTATTACACGGATCTCTTTGCTAGTTCATGTCCTCTTACCGTCATGTCAATTGAATGAAGATAAATCTGCCTTTCCCCGACCCTTTCTTCCGAAATCCGACATATTATATCGCCGGTGAAGAATAGAACAGTATCTGGCCCAGCCAGGATTAGACCAGAACACCTAAAGAACCTACCACTAGTTCTCTTCACCCCTGGCTCGGCTCTTCACTCGCTACCTGTTAGAATGCATGGTTCCCCTTCAGCAGAAAACCAGCAAAACCGCGTTTTACGTTTGAAAGCGAGACCTTCACAACATAGGAAATTATAGCTTAATCTGCTTGCTGTCCGCTATTTGAAAACTCCTCACTCGAGTCGTTCTAAAAAGGATTACAGAACACTGGACGAAGGGCAGCCATGCGCACAAGCAAGGTTTCAAAAGGGATTCAGTACCATATACCACATCTACACGATCACGAGACTTAATGAAGCTTCGCGAGAGTGCAAAACACCGCTTTGTCTCACTTTCATCGATTTTAGGAAAGCCTTTGATTAAGTGGAACAGAGGAGGTTATGCAGGCTCTGGATAACCAGGGCGTCCTTACTAGGCAAATAATGGTCCTTTCTGAGCTAATTAAAGATTTTTCAGCCTGAGTATTTTCATTCTACATAATCTCACCATCGACGTATGAAGAGGGGTTCGACAAGGCTATACAATTTCGCCAAAATTATTTACTGTCACCATCCAAAACGTCATGCGAACATTACAATGGGACGATATGGGAGTAGAAATATACGGCCGCCGATTAAATCATCTTCGCTTTGCTGATGATATCGTCCTCATAACACTAAGCATCAGCCAAGCAGAACGAATGTTGACCGATTTCGATAACGCTTGTGGAAAGATTGGTCTTCTACAAAATCTGACGAAAACCATGTTTACGAGGAACGGATGAGTTTTGAATACCCAATTCCTGCTTAACGAAACGAACATCTCCGAATGCTCCAGTTTTGTCTATCTAAGTCGTGAAATCAGCATGATGAACGACATAGCTCCAGAGTTGAGCAGTAGGAAACGAGCAGCTTGAGGAGCATTTTAGAGCATCGACGATGTAGTGATGGAAACAAAGAACATCCGCCTTCGTGCCAACCTTTTCAACTTGACGATTATCCCTGCCCTAACGTATGCAGCAGAAACGTAGTCGCTAGGTAAGCAGGACGATTGAACACTTGGAGTTATCAAATGCGTAATTAAAACGTCGATGCTAGAAGTATCCCGTATCTCGCAAATGAGCGAAAGGATCCGATGTTCCGACCTACGTCAACGATCGAAAATCAGAGACGCCGTTCTACACGCCATGATTTCGAAATTAGGTGAACTGGACACGTATAAGCTTGAACGACAACTGTGGACGGAAGCCGTTACCGAATGGATTCCTCGGGATATCAAGCGCTCCACAGGAAGACCACCGACCCGATGGCCGGATTTCTTCACGAAAGGCATGGAAGAAAGTTATGAAGCTCAGCGAATCCCTAGAGCGAGGAGAACTCACTGGGCTACTATTGCACGCGATAGGGAAAAATGGAAGTGTTGCTGGTACCCGCTCGAGTAACTCGACGATCAACGGGGCGATAGGTGATACAGGTGATGTGCATATGTATATTATATACATATATGTGTAGATGATATGCCATCGGTACTGCTTTGGCAATCATATTAACACACCTGCGTAAAACAATTTGCATCTGCGCAGCAGCTGGAAAAATACAGCGCCGATAAAATGAGAACGGTTTATTGAACACTATATGGGAATTGTGGCAAGAACTTCCGCCTCTGAGGAAGGCAATCATTGATTCACAGGGCTCGTTTGAACACGTCATTTTGATGTTTTTCGTTGATTATGGATATCAAAAGGCGTCATGGATTATGAATCTCTTTACTCTTTTTGTGGAACCATTTCCTATTCTAATTTTGCAATCGCACGCGAATCGTAACCTTTCATGTTTGGGTTCATGTTCAAGAAAAATCGGTAGAAAAAACAAAAGGAAAGTTGTATCCTGGAAAAACTTCATCCAGATTAGCTGATGATGCTGAAGGACGCACTCGGTCTCCCAAACCATTGCAAAGATGCTGAGGTGGCTGTTTTCGTAGATTAGTAAAGCTGTCTTTGAGTATTTTTTGATAGCAGCGATAATGGTCTTGCTGTTGAATGATGCCAATGTTGCTTGTCGATTTGCTGAAAAATGAACATCTTTTGCAACAGACACGCCCTCGTCATCTAGGCGCTTTAGGAAATCGGAAAATGGGATTGAAACAACGCTATTGATCTTTTTACTCCATTTTATACTACTTTGACTTAACTTCATTTTACTTTGTTTTTTATTTCAGTCACTAACATGCAGCAGGACGTGACTGATCGTCAAAAACAAGAAGGTTCACGTTCAGTGATCCCTTGCACAAGTCGTGGCAGAGGTAAATTGTCGCTGCTTGGACGATCATTATCGGTGGGGAAAAGGTCGCGAAGGCCGAGAAATGGCAGACAGTTAATCACGTTTGCTGATGGAAATGGAAAGCATCTAGCCATTAACTTGGAAACTGGATCTCCCGTGCGCCCATCGTAAACGTCGCGGTGGCGTAGAAGATGGAGGTGGACAAGTCCTTCCCACGATCAACAGAGCCTGTTGCAGATGTCTCTAGGAAAAGCCGAAAACAGCACTCTGATGTGCGGGCACGTCAAGGCACAAAGACTGTTCGTCAGGAAAAATATTGATCTCTGTGAACTCATAGCTACATAGTTATGTCGCTTCCAGATTAGAGGCGAAGATGAAAACGAACCATTCTCAAAAATATCGCTGAGTGAGAACAGTGAAAGGAAACCTAAGAAGGTACTGTATAATCATTTCCGTTTTCCACATGCAAAATGCAGTTATGATGCTTATTCTACACTGAAACAACCCGATGCCGTTAAGGGAATAGCCTAATAAGGTGAATCGGAAAATGACTTGTACGACAAAAAGAGAAAGTCATGAATGACATCAAAGATGATTAATGCAGTTTCACTTTCATTCTTGGAAGACATTACAAAGTGGATGGTATAGGAAGTGACTAATGTCGGTTTATATCGTTCTATGCAGTCCTCCGTCTTTATAGATATCGATTTAGGATAGGGAGAAGGCGGGAAGTCGAATAAATCATTTGAGACCCATCAGAAGGTTGTTGCTATTATATTATTGTTTTCCTTGTTCTTTCGCTCATAATTTTGATTTAGAACATGTAAGCTTTTTCAAGATGTGAAGTACTGCAGCCTTATTCCTACTTTACTACAGTTTTTGTTGAAAAAATGCCTACGTCTGCTCAAAGTTTACAGTAACTTCTCTGTATACCTCATTTCTCAAATTGCTTAACAAAGCTGACTTATTTGTTGGACGGCTCTAAGTGAATTTTCGAGCTCATTCGCTGTAAAAAGTATTTTTATAAAAGTGTCAGTAATCATTTGAAAGCTCAACTTTTGGAACCGCTAGTTTTAACAGTCACGCGCAGTGCAAATCCCAGCCCCGATGCGCGATTTTTGAGATTTGATAGAGATTTTTTCATGTTTTCGATGAAAGTCGAGGTTTTCTTGCAATATTTCGATGTTTTAAAGTTCTCTCTACACACTCGTATGCTTTTAGTGCAAATACAACGGTCAACTTTGAAAAGAAAAGCTTTTTCCACTGCGAAATCACAGTGACGTTGGCATTGTGTCAGTCGTAATAAGTTGTATAAAGAGTGTAATAACATAAATCGAGCAGTATTGATATTTAGGACGAAACAGACGCTCAAATATTGCTTTGTAAGCGCCCCTATTAAGCTCCATTACAACCGGCTCAAAACAGGTTATCATGCTATCGTTTTTTTATATATTTCTCTAGTATTGTTAAGAATACACAATCCCGATCAGACCTGTTTATCTGAAGACTTCGCCTCGATAAGACTTAGCAAACGCCTTTCTAAAAAACCTAAAACCTAAAACCCAAACTCCTCAGAGTTTTTATATTAATTCAATCAAAAACAACGGTAGTATTCTTAAGATTAAGGACTACCATTATCTATAATCTTCTGTCAAGGATCTGCAAGCTCCCAGATCATCTTAAAATACCATTCTTCGAGTATTTCAATTTCTCCCAGCGCTTCAGCGTGCGCTATTTCAATAAGACAAATGGACTTCCCACCGCAAAGAACACTAAGGCAAGGTTGAACGAATTGGAGGGAGTCATGGTCTTGCCTCACCCAGCCTATTCTCCAGATGCTGCGTCTTCCTATTATGGTCTCTTCCGCACAATGGAACATTTCTGCGTGGACTCCGATTCGAGGCATTCGACCAAGTTGAAGAGGCATGTCAGGACTTTTCGATTCAAAGCCCAAGAAATGGCGATTTCGAGCAAATCCGGAACTCTGAAGATTGTTGGCAGAATATCGTTGGCATGAAGATGATGTTTATTTCTAACAATATTACTGCTCTTTTTGATTGAATTTATGTATAAACTCTGAAATTGCAAAGGGTGTTAAGAAAATTTCTTATCATTTTAATATCTCCATATTTCAGGAACGAGACAGTATTGAGACAAAATTGACATTGACGAAGGGAATACTTTGACAAATCAAGGTGTCACTGCGCAATAAAGTTTCGTTTTCTAGATAGCATCTGGTATCCTACGATTGTTTTATTAGGTCTACAGCTATTTAATTAAACTAAGTTTCCGAACGTGATGCAAAGATTCGAAAATTTCTCTTTTCAAGTAAGCAAAAGTGTCAAATAACACTAAATGAAGTATTCTTCGTCTGTTTGGTATAAGTTTGCTAACGATATTGTAAGCAACTGAATCGTTGCAATCGAGCAAATCCACGTCACCGCTGTCGCCAAGTCATTTTGCTCCAAGACAGTGCAAGTCCATACGTTGTTAAGAAAACAAGGAAGAAGTTGACCGATTTGGGGTATTAGTACTTGGATCATCAGCCGTAATTGCCAGATTTGTTCCAATTTTTTATTTCTCCAGATCATTGGAGCATTGGCGGAAGAAGAAGAAGTGCGAGCAATCAATCACTTGCGTCGAGAATTGACTGGTCTGTTTGCATCGAAGAATAATGAGTTTTATGAGCGCGGAATTGATTCAATGCCGGAGCGCTGGCAAATTTGCATTTAAACAGCAGAGAATACTTTACTCTTTCTATAAGGAGTGTAAAGCTCCCGAGAGAACTGAATATGAAAAGATCGAAAGACGACGGGTTTTGCCCGGCTGACGGGTGTGTAAGGAAGAAATACGTGTATCGGGCTGTACAAGAGCTCTTACCAGACCACATGACAAGTTGGCTCAAATATTGATGAAAGGATATATCGAAATTTGAGCGTGGTCTAAACAAAGCACACGAAATAAAGGTATATTTTGCAAGTCTTGCTCGACATGGCTTCAAAGACATTATATTTGGCATTGTGAGGCTTACAGTCATTGCACACTCAGAAGAACGAGTCTTTTGCACATCAACCAAAACTTGCGTTATATGTATAATTTTGAGCAAATGGTGTGCTGACGTGTCAAAGCGGATTTTGAGAGGGCGTTCTTAGCCAGATCAACGACTGCTTCACTAGAAACAATCACGCCAACAAAAATTTTCAAAAGAGGTTCAAGTTGATTTATCACATGAACGCAGATAGAGATTCATCAAAGTATTGAAAAGGACCACTGTATTTATCGATACGAAAGTTGGCCTCCTGTTCAAATAAGGAAAAAAGATCATGAAAGTTTCCGGCTGCCGAAGCCACTCTGGATTTCTCTTTCTAATCAGAATGTCATTCCTTTTACAATGTCAACGTGAGCATAATGAAAAAGAAGTTTGACAATGTGTCACGATTTCACGGCAATATTTACGACTACCGTGTTAAACACTTGCGATGTTGAAATTCAATAACGTGAACGATGAATGGATAGAGTCCACACGATTTATTTGCGAAGATTATCCAGGCTGTGTTTCTGCATATTTCCTAATTCATTTCATTGCTAGCATCTGTTGACCTTAAAAAAGTCACATTTCATAAAACTCAAGGTTCTTTTCCGTTAGAGAGCACAAGAGGAAGAAAGGTGCCGCGTTCGCTGGAGAAGACTTTTTTATAAAAGTGTTAATAATCATTCAAAAGCTCACTTCTGTGGCTAATGCGTTCGATGGCTATAGAACATAATTCTATTTTAGATGCTACAGCGTAATTAAGGGGTTTTTTTCAATAAAGGAACACGTAATACGATAGACACAGATTTGAGCTCCGAATGATTAATAACATTTTCATAAAAGTTATTATCCAGCAAAAGAGGTCATTTCTTTTTCCGTACCGTCTGATCTAAGAGTACCAAAATTAACATATCTTTCATAATATCACGTTCGTCCTCAACACGGCGATCATCCCATTGTTCTAGATATATAGATTTTGTTCCATAGACCAAGAAGTACAGCCATTTAGCCTTAAAAACGGTCTGAGGATAAATACTATGGTGAGGAGTCCATGAAAGCATTGAAGAGCAAAGAACAAACTAACATATTGCTCCGTGTCCACTTTTCGATCTTAAAAAAATGCTAGTTTATTGTCGGCCTGTCAAAGTTGTATACTTTGCGGCATGATGAAAGGCTCGCCGGCATCATCAAAACACAGTATATTGCATCACATCTACTCAGATACTTGAATACTTTGACGGTTCCTCTTCACGAGTTATGCGGACCCGAGCACATTTTCAACCAGTTTCGTCTTTTCTATATCGTCATCCGTCGTGGTGTTTTGATTCGTGCATGGCGGCTGACGGCAATTTCATATCGTGATCTGTAGAATATCGAAAGGTAATCAATGTAACGGACACATTGAGCGAACACGTCCTCTCAACGTGTCGGTGATCGTCCTCGGGAACGGATGTGCTCTCGTAGGATCCACTCTGCGATTCGTTTCGTTCACTGTCTTATGATTTTCTTACTATGTTGACCGGCCTGTCTTGTTCCGCTATCAATGTAAAATCATCTAGATTGCAAAGATGAGATCACGTAAACGGCTAAGCACATGTGTACGCTATGCCGTAGATGAACTTGAACGAAAGCATAGGAGCTCCCAATTGCAGTGCAAGTGCTGCTTACAGTTAACGATTCCACGGGGTGTCAAAAACAAAGGAAAAAGGCTACCGAGTAGGCAATCTTCGCGAACATCCTGCAACGAAGCTTGTCCTCAGCTGATTCGTACTGCATAAATTTATAACCAAACGAGTGATATTCTGTTAACGTGAAGTCAACAACCCTTGGAAACTGAACAAAGTTTCATGCTCAACAAGCATAAGGTTAGATACTTGAACCTGTCCACATTCGCTTTTACTTGAGTTTTACTTATATTGAAAGATGACTTCAAATTTTAGTGAATTTTTTATTAAAGATAAACCTCATAATGACGAAGAGCATGATAAGTCGAACACCGCCATCAAGTTCTCGTTCTTTGAACTTACTTACTTTATCAATATTGCTCTTAATCCACCAGAGTTTTGCTATGTAACCGCTTTTTTAGCTGTGGTATGATGTTATAACTATAAACCGAAGAATGTTGAATTACATGCAAAACTTAAAACTTTGAACAAAAAGTGAATTTGCATCTCAACCTTTCTCGGGGTATGCAGTTTAAAGTAGTCATATTTACCTTCACGTACGCATTGCATCTGATTTCGTTTCCTGCGACCCAGATTCTCTGTTTGGAAAAATGTTTGTTAAATAACGTGTAACGTTGTCTTCTGAATTGCACCTCTGGTCCATGCTTTGACGATAACAGCTTAAACTTCTTCCGTCTTATTTACATAATTGAAATAATGAAGTAGTGTGATGCGATTTCCATGCTACTGAAGAGCGTCACTTTAACCGGCCAAAATCGCCGTAAGTTCCCAAGAGATGAACCTCAAAGTTAGCTTGTGGATTACCCGATATTTTGCCGATGACATACGACATAATTGCATCTATGCGAATGCGGTTTCACTGCATCGCCTAGTTTGTTTTGATAATCAACCCAATCAATGTCGATCTCTCTAAACACAACGATAACTTACATGGTTAAAAGGGAGCTCTAGCGAAAAAAATCAGAACTACCTCGAGTTTGGACGATGTTATCCAATGACCACCAAATATGGATGTTTATGCGGATGTGTACATGGGATGTCGAAGCATGTATCAAGTAGAAATGCAATGAGCGATTAGAGATTTATAAATGTGGAATAATTATATCTACGTTCAAAACCTTATACATCATACTGTACTTTATAATGTATAAAAAGGGTCCGAACTCCTATGGGAATTTATTGTAGGTGACAGAATCATTACGAAAATTGATGGACCAAAGGGAGCGGAATTATTCGTGTTTTCGAACAAACGATGAATGGTGAGGCATACCATAATGTCTATACGTCTATTTTCTCATCTTTCTCTAACCGAAATCTTTCCAGAAATTCACCGAAATGAACCGCAACTCTTCCTAAAAGTGGTTGGGAACTTGCTCCCTAATGTAGTAGATTCTTTGAAAATGCTCATCAGGATAAGCATATGAGTTCTTCGTTCCACTCTAACTGTTGATGTGTTCAGAGACTGCATGTTCAGAGAGTACGAACAGCATACAAAGCCTGTAGAATTAAAGCAAGTAGAGGAGGCCGGTGGTTACAATTTTAATGCAGCCGCCGTTGAGACCAAAAGTTTCAATTTATCAGCTAAATTTCTCTTTGTTTCAAATGTCTAAGAGAGGGTAATAAAATATCGCTTGTCCCTCATAGTCATATAATTACGATTAACACCATCGCGCTCTTTGATCTCTTCCTTTTGTAAAATTTTTGGCAAAGAGGTTGATGAACACTATGCTCATTTTCACTAGAGCGCATATCATATTAAACAAACTCTGAAAGTTTCCTAAACACATGATGCACTGTAAAGACGCTGGAAAATTGACTCATTGAAACAGATTATGTTTCCAAAACTACGTGTTGCTACAGAAGAGAACAAGAAAGATTAATTTACAAATTACATAACACACACGATGAGCACATTGTCCCCTCTTCCACCCCTTTAAATAAGAATATCGTCAAAGAAAGTATTACACGTGAAGATAAGTAAGAAAATCACCTAGTGGGCAGTGATATACACTCGATTGCTTTTGAATGGCAATTTTAGAATATCATAATTCTTGCTTCGAGTGTTTCTTGAAACCGTGGTCAAGTTACAGTGTGTCTGATAGTTATGTTAGGTGAAGTTTCTCAAGGAACTGTTTGAACGAAAGGCAATGTGCAACTGACGAGGCTGGAAGGCCGAAACAGGTGTATTGCACTGTATAAGTGCCCATAACAGATAATGTATATAGCTCAAAAATGACTATCAAGCATTTTGTTTATTGAGAGTGGTCTCATGGAACACTCGAAATGAAAGATATGACTCCTGAATCAATTTAGAATCAAATTTTTGCAATGTTTACAAGTTATACCATAAAAGTTCTCTTCAGCTTTATTGATCCGCCTTCACAATGTCTTTCTTTCCCAAAGCGGATCTCAGTACTTCTAAGATTCAATTCGTTTTTTCATCTTCTTCGTGAACGCTGCAGATTACTGGTTGAGCAGATCTTCTTGCAATCTCGAGGATAGCTTGTCTGTGGCGTTCAATATGTCGTTTGTTAGTGATTATCAAAGAGCGCTGGGGACAAGGTTTGGTTCGCACACTCCGCCATGAGCATCACAACTACTCGGTCACGTCGCCAAATAACTAGTATGATATGTATGGTAGATCATTATTCTGAACAAGCGAAAATGCGCAGCGTTAGCCATCAAGTTTGAAGAAAATTAACCAACCTCGCGCAAACTTTGTTCAAGGAAAAAGACACTTTATAAAAATGATTTATGAATCATTTCAAATGTTTACTGAGCCATTATAAGTCAGTTAAGCTTGATGAACATCTTTATTGGGATCATCTTTCCACACACTAAGGAAGTAAAAAAAGCAAGAAATGGAATAAAGGGATTCAAGAAATAGTTTTGAGTGGCCATAGGTATGTTACCTATATACACCATGGCGCACATGTCTTACATGATGGTTCAAAAAAAACTATTTCAACTCAAAAACACTGCGATAACCATGTGCTTTGGTCGCTTTTTAATCACTAAAAGCGAGGTTTTGAAGGACAGTGTCTTGAAGAAAAAAAATTGCTGTGAATGAGAGGAAAGAGTATGTCGGAAATAGTTGAGATGAGAACCTACAATTTCCTTACAACTTTTATTTCCCATTTCCAAGTCAGCCACCCAATATCATGTCTATGGAAAGGTTTGGATTCTATGGAATAATTACCTCGGTGGAAAATGCCTGCAATAAAACGTTATTTTTTCAATCCACTACTGATTGTAGTGAATCAGTTCATTCGGTCAGTGTTGCCTATTTCAAAAATTGGAGTTCACTTCTGACCTTCTGAGGCCAATTCCGGTATGAAGGTGAAAGTTTTAATCTGATTGCCTGCCTTGTAGTCTCCAAGAAAGTTGAGAGATGTTTCAACACGACGCGGAATCCCGTGGTAAATTTTGGAGTATATCTGTAAATATTCGAAGAGACTGTATAAATGCTCATGACAAATCAAGAAGTCGCTCATTGCTGCAGCGCATAAGATATGCTTTTTTTTGTGTTTTTCTTTCTGTGTTCGAATCAATACCAGGGGATCGTATTTCCAATTTCAATATTCATCTTTGTGTTGCCTAATGTAAATCCTCCGTACGTTATCAAAAAACGAGGCAGTTTGCCCACCTTAAACACTTAACACCTCGCTGGACGAAATACTCGAAACGGAGTCTATACTGAGTTCCTTGTTCCACACAAAATTTTGCTCCACGTTCGGCATCTAAACAGTGCATAGTGAAAGCGGTACTTTTCCATTGTCTCCATCTCGTTCGAGCCCTTTGGCAAAAACGCGCTTTTTGCTTTTGTAAGACGTTTTAGCAGTCATCAGTTAGCTAAAATTAAAAGAATTTGAACAATGGATTCTTTTTTTTTCAAATGAGCTGTTGTTCGCGCTATAACTCTCAAAATAAAATTTTGCTTACTTTCAGGCATTTCTCGCCGAAAAATTTTTGCTACTTATATATTAGAGCGACAAATGGAAAGCAGATCATCCCTTCCCTTTGGAAGGAACTTTGCAAGAGAGTGTTATAATTCATTTGAAAGCCTAGAACTCTGGCTACAGCTTCACGAGGCTGGTTTTTCAAAAAAGCCTTTTATAACGCAGTCAAATTCGAAGCAACATTGTGTTTCACACCTTGCGAGCGCCTTCATTTTTCTCATGCGCCTAATTCACTGGAAACTCAAGAGGCATATGCATCTGTGTTAAGTGTAGAGCGGCATCTTTGGATGTGATCGCTGACGTAGGTCAAAACTTCGAATTTTTCTTTTATTTGGGAAAGAAATTATGAATCAAGCATTGACCTTTCAGGAGCGCTTTCAATAAAGCCATGTAATTTTGTGTCATGAGCGGTCGTGACGCAGTGGTTAGGGAAGCTCTGCGCCGTAAACGAGTTTTGTGGTTCGTTCCCTCCGGGGTCGATAATTGGTACCAGACCGGTCTCAGACTTGTCTGGGTGGATAAGTAGCACTGACACGGTTCAGCGGGAGACCACCGCGTATCATTGCAAAGGCCAAATATACATTCAATCATCTCAAACGAAGTTAGAAACTGAAGACGAATGTATGGCGCATCCCTCAGGGATTACTTAACGCCGAGAGCTTTTAGCTTTGAATTTTTCATTTTGCTTACGTAGCGACCAGATTTCTGCTGCACACGTTAGAGCAGGGATGGCCTTCTAGTCGAAACGGTGGAAACGAAATCGGGTGTTCTTCGTCCTTCTCATTAAGTTGTTGGTGCTCTTGAACGCTTTCCAAGCATCTCGTTTTCTCCTGATCATCCCAGAAGCTAGGTCGTATACCATGTTAACCTTGCAACCTAGGCAGACCCAACCGAATCATTCGGATATGTTTGTTTCAATGATCGTTAATGGTTCATCCAAAGCTCATTTGTTCCCAAAAGCATTGTTTCCGTTAGATTTTGTTAAAGACCAATTTCCCACGGGCGAAATCGGTCAACATTCGTTCCACCTGTCTGATGCTCTGTGTTATAAGGACAATATCATCAGTGAAACGAAATTTTTTTAACTGGCGACCGTCGATTTTCACCATGTTTTGCTTTCTTCAAATCTATGGAGGCTTATCAAAGTGGTTTTTGTACTCTCATAAAACTTCAATGGGTCTTGTAACCGTAAAGGTGTTGTCTATGGTGCTAAAGCCTTTTCGAAACATTGCCTGTCCGCATGACTATCCTTCGTTCAGCTTTCTGTTAACCGTGTTTAGGATGGATCGAGTAAAGAGTTTGAAAACTATGGACAGCAAGCAGATTGGGCAGTAATTGCCTATGTCGTGAAAGTTTTCCTTTTTAAACAACAGCACTGTCTTGCTGGGTTTTCTATTGACTGGGAATCTCACATTCTGACATGATATGAGTGAAGATACGAGCTAAGGTCTTGATGAGAACTGGCGGTAGGGTTCTTTGTGTGTTTCGGATCTTATCCTATTTGGATTAGGTGTTCATTCTTCACCGACGGTATGGCGTGTCGGAATTCGGAAGGGAGAATCGATGGAAGGACATATTCGTCTTCTTTCAATTCACCTGACGGTAAGAGGACATGGCTAATAAGGAGATCCGAGTAATAATTGTGGATGATTATCTCCACTGCTCTTCGAGGAGCTGCAGCGTCCCGTCAGGTCGGCGGATTGTAATAATCTTGATCTTATAATTGGCGAAGGTCTGATGGGTTTGGCGAATGCTGTTCCCAGCTTCTTCAGCAACATCGGTTAGGCATAATCTTCGATTTATTAAGATGTGGTTAGGTATGAATCGTCACTTTAGCCCTTCTAATTTTGGCAGCTAGTTTCGCCCTGAAATTTTAACAGCCTCGCACTCGTGCTTTGCGTAGCTTCATGTTTCAGACATCTTACTTCTGATTGGTAGTTTGCGATTCAATTCCTGTCGCGTGCATACTTTTGAGAACGCGCACTACGCTCATACTTAACTATCGGTTTCTGAGGGTGTTAGAAATCTTATCGCTCATAGACCGTTTTGAATACTCAGAGTGCTTGTTCGAACGCGTTAATGTTGCTGTCGGCAAATTAGCAAAGCAGTAATTGAGAATACAACAGCCCGCGTGGCCTAGTGGGGAAAGCGTCTGACTTCTAATCAGAAGATTGCCGGTTTGACCCCGGCCGTGGGATTGCTTTTTCAAAACGCGTAGCATTACAATGTCTGATAGTCAGCCTGAAAGTGCGATGTTATTCTTAGTCGCACTATTATTCGACCAAGAAGAGTATCTGTTTGAGTTAATCAGTGTGATTTTAAGAGTGTCATCAAATCTATCGCTGCCAGTGGGTGACTTGTGTAGCTTTATAGGGTGAGGCGTCTGAGTTTTGATTAGGAGTTTGCCACTCGATTACAGTAGTGTGCATGCACTTGCAAACGAGCAACATGCTCATCTCCAAGTCTCGGCCTTTGAGAGTGTTAGTATTCTTATTGGCCAGTGACCGTTTTGAACACTCAGAGTGTTTGTTCGAACCCTTTGTTGTAAGTATCGATAGTAATGGCAAAAAAATATTGGATAGCAGTGCAGCCCGCCTGGTCTAATGGATAAGGTACAGGACCTTCCACTGTGTACGTTTGATAGTCGATCCATGCTTTGCAACACTGGTATAGTGGGTGTTAACGAGGAACATTTCGCTCTTTTCCGTTGAATAACACGTATTAAAGAAACGACCTCTTTCTCAAAACCACAAATTGTCAGAAGAGTGTTAGGAATCACTCGAAAGCTTAAACTTCCGCCTACTCCGCTACACTTTCCTTCTTCGGAAAACCGTTCTTATAGTGCTGTAGCGTTCAACATAAGATTTTGGTTCGCATGCGCTTCTCCTTTCGTGATTATCACGCTTATATTTCGCTGAACAGAATTCTTTCTTTTGACCGCTAGTAATCCTTGATATCTCAAAACTCGAAAAATTTAAGAATGTGTTTGTCTTTTTTGTATAGGCTTTTTTACGGTGGTGTAGCAAAATAAGAAGTTTTGTGCCTCACACGCGCGTATATCTTGCTGTACAGAACTCTTGAGCATACGTATCCATTCGAAGTGCACAGCTGCCACATTCTATATTATTGCTGGAGAAGGGGAATTTAAACGAACTTTAAATGTCTCCAAGTCATTTCCTAGTACGCGACTTCATATCCTTATCGCGTCAACAATGTCCTCGGCGATGGAATCGAGAAAGTTTAATCAATAAGCACTTAATCATGTCAGTTGAAGTTCAGATCCAAGTCATACATCAGCCAACCGCTTTGATTTCGGTAATCGGAAGTATGTGTCACATTTTGAATTGCACTGCTGTAATTTTTATAAGCGCATATGGTGCAGTGGTGAAAGGTGCTCTGCGATATAATTGTGGTCGATGAATCAATGGTCAGTGATTCAATTTTACGCTCACTGCTGATCAAACCTTCTTTTCTGCGGATTTGATAAATTTGTACCAGGCTCGTTTGAGTCAGTAATCGCACTGACTTTATATCGGTAGGCTTCTGCTAATAGTAAATGCCGGATATGTTTTCAGTCAGCTCAAATGATGCTAGATGAAGATGAATGCACCCTTCGAGGATTAACCACTGCTGAAAACTTATTCTTTATCCTTCTAATTTTTTTTTAGTTGTCTATACCATACGTTGATTGCGACTTTTCGCTATTGATTGCAAAATTTTCCAATCAACTGCATTCGAGACCTTGCTTGAAAATTCATTATAGTCTGATAGAATGTTTCAAGTCTTTTAGAGGTTTAGTCCACCAATGGCTTAAGACGAATCGGCGTTCCCGAACGCCTCGCGCAAGCACACCTTCCTCTGGCTATCCTCTGCCAATAGCAGCGGTGCCGGCGATGTGCTAGTCAATAAAGTGAAAATTACTTGATATAGCCATCTAGAATGATTTACTTGATGGTTCACATGTGAAGTGATGTGCACTTTTTGTTGTTCAGTTTGGAATTGTTTCTAAACTTTGTAAGAAAGTCCACACAAAACGTATGTCTCTGATACTGCAAGATTGCTGTACGTGGGCATGTTCTTTTTCGGTTTCCAATGAAGTAATAGTAAAAGTGCGCGGCCAGTGTAGAACATGGTATTGTTGTGAATGCTACGTTATACATGGGTCAGTTCAAAAAAGGAGTATGCAGACATGTAGCGCAGTAGCTAAAGATTTAGGCTTTCGAATACCTACTAACACTGTTTTGCGGAAATGTTCCAGCAAAAGGGATCGCTTCTTCGTTTATTGCCTTATAACAGAAAAGAACCATTTTTTCATTGTGCGGATCCCAGTATTCCTAACATTAAATTCGTTTTTTCGTCATCTTTTCTACAGTCGTAGAATACTGTTGCAGAATACTGCCTCGTTACAGCCTAGAGGATAGCCTGGCTCTGGCTTTCCATGGAGCGTTCGTTGTTGACTACTGAAGAGTGTTGGGGTGGAGAAGAGGCTCTAGCCCGCTCACGCAGTTACGATTTTTACAACTATTCGACCACGACACCCTCCAGCGAGTTGGCAGAAGTGGACAAAAATAAGAGTTAACGACTTAGCAATACTTCAGTGAGCTTCGTAATCGGATTCGCATTGTTTGTCGTATCAAGGGGTTTTAAGATTCTCTTTTCAGTGGCTTTCACTTGTCCCATCCGTTAAATGCCATACGATTTATGTTAAACACGGAATAATTTAGTATCAAAATGTATAATACAGTAATATATTGTACAATATAATAATATTAGTGTCAGTATGAAGGTCTCCGGATTTGCGTGTAACCTCTTCGGCCCGTGAAGGACCTTATACCTTCGGAAGAAATTCTGATAGAGTCTTGCTCAACTTAGATCCTCACCACTTAAATGCTCACTGTCCTTTATGAACCAGACAAAACTTTACTACTTGAGCGTGGATACAAGTTATTCGGCTTCGGCGGTATAGTTGCATTCCTTGGTCTAATGCAGGCTTGTATCACTGATCGTGCATTTATGGCACATTCAATGGTATTAGTGGTATTTAATGATTTTTATGATTTGTATGATTTGATTTTTGAATGATCTTAATGATTGATTTATGGTATTCAATGGAATCAGTGCATTTCGCTAGCTGGGACACTGTGCCAATTATTAGGCAAATTTTTCCCACTTGTTCATAAATAAGCCTGATAATTATTTATGTGCAATGCAAGTGCTTTTCTATATGCACTTAAACAGTAAAATACACGTGCCTCCGCTTTGCGCGTGTAAATATTACATCTACTGTTTTTTTTATGAAGGATGGCTCTTTCTCAAAAGAGATTGCCTCAGACGAAAGGTACCGTGCAAATGATGAGGTCGGAAATGAGGCCGAAATATGGTGTTGCACTTTATAAATACCCATAGCAGGCCATATGCATAGCGCAATGTATTTACCAAGCATACTGAAATTTCAGCGTGGTCTTATGAAAACACTCGAAGCGGATAGTATGATATTGTGTGAATATGAGCAAAATCATTACGTATTTTCTCTATACTAATGACGGTTCTTATCATGTGAACTTTTGCATTGAAAATGTGCACGTTGCTCTACGTATTTCGCTTTAGATGAGTGCTCTTATGCCGATTTCCTGTGGCTCATGTAGTACCAAATTCTTTAAATATCTTCAGTGAAACCATCTGCAATCAAATGAGGATATCTATCATTGCATGAGGTACCTTACGCGCTAACTACTTTCGGCGGATTTGATTTTTCACTACTTGAATTATAACAACGCTCTTGGATTGCAAAACATTGTTCTCTTCCTGGTGTCGGAATAAAAGATATATTTCTCTTCAGATGCCAAGTTCAGCGTCAAATTTGTATTTTTTGAACTGTCGAGTGATTACTATTAGTTTGATGAGAAAGCTTCGTCGAGTAAAATTCATAATGGAAAGTGCACATTTTTAGACCACCTCATTGTCCTTTTTGCTAAAAAAGGGCTGATATAAATCTCGCCAATAATGAATTATTTTTTCTTAGCAATAAAATTGCTTAGACCAGAATTTATTTTACAGTGCCAAGAAAACTGGTTGTTAAAGTAAACAACGCCCAAATAGAAAGTTGTCTGTGTCCGCAAACATAGCAAAAGATGAAGGTCGTTCCACAAGTGAAGCTAGTTGTCAAAATCAACATTTTCTATTCTATAGAATAACTGCAAGCACATGGACTATACAAAGGATGCAAATATTGCATAGCATGAAAATATGTTCGATTTCGGAAGGATGTGATATTCGCATTCAAACACAGAGACTTTTCGACATGTAGGCGTTTTTTCTTGCTAAAATCACCCTTACAGAAGCCATTTCAATGAAATTCCATGATTTCATGATGATAATGTCTCCACGGATTACGGCCTCTACATAATCCGTAAACGGTCGGTTGATCTTCTTTCGTTCCTGTGCTTCTGATTCCGGCCTAACACCATCTTCGAATCAACAAGCAGGAAGTCCGGCCAAGGACCCGTCGCCGAAATTCATCCCTTGGAAACGACATCATGAAGACCTGAAGAGGCCCTTGCAAGGTTGCGTCAGGAAGCCAAGGAATATTATGTGCACGACCAGCAATATCCAAATTGGAATATGTGCTGGGTCCGCACAATTAGTGAAAACGGACCATCTAAGTATCTAAGTAAGTAAGTATCATGTCTCCTTAAAATCTTAATTTGCTAAATAAATTCTCTCATTTCCACTGCGTCGTGAACCAGGACAATTCGTAGAGAGACACGACGCCGTAATTACAGCAGGTGAGAGGATTGCGACGTCGCGCAACGTGCTGTAAAACGTAGCAGGCGGTCCTTGAAGGGTAAATGGCACACCGTATTCTTCACCTTTCGTATAGCAACTTCTTCCCATGCACGAGCAACTCGGTCAAATGCAAAATTATGCTGCTTTTGAAGTTGCCCTTTATTGGTATCGAGCTTTTCACAATTGCGAAAAAAAGTACAAGCTTGAGGTTGAAAACGACATCGAATGGGCATATTTGCTGGCTTATTACGATTTAGTCTGTTTACTTATGGTGTGACTGAATAATCGTGTGTAAAAGTGTGCCACTCTTTTTTGAGACCCATCATGTAGAACTTTTTTATTTCATATGACGTAGTTCGCTTTACAAACTTTGAATAGTCAGAACGTCTCTCATATGATATTAAGGCGATAATCAGAGTACAGGAGAAAATCACCTTAGATCTGAATTTTATAGTGAGAGTATGAGCGAAAGGAAAGATTCTATGAGGAAGGCGTTACATTAGCTATTTAAAAGTTTCTGGTTTCACACGCATGAAACATATTGAAAAAAAAAGATAATACAGTTAAACGTGATACGGTGTGAGCGATCAGAGTGTTAGGACGTTCGAATCGACGTATCAGTGACCGTCTTTGTATAGGGCCGTGATGTGGGCTCGTGTAGTAGAAAATTCGGGGTTTCATGGTATGTGCGGCGTAAAGCTATAGAGGAATTCAGGACAATATGAAGAGAAAACGAATGCAGTAAAGAATTGTCTAAAGAGGCACTGTCATTTTAGAGCTGCCACGTCAAACTCTGAGAGTAGGATGTCAAGAACTGTGAACTGCCATGAATGGCTTTGTCCTTCATAATAACCTCCTCAAGATGTCCTCAACTCTGTATGTTCCCTTCTGATAGTCTTGTCAAAATGTAACATTTCTGAAAAGTTCTCCTAGGTCAATACTGACCTTAGAAAAGATAGTCTCTCACATCAAACTTCTCAGTTCATATAGTCTTCGACAGTTTCGTATCAGCTGGAATCCATCTATTTTGTTGCATTTTCTAAATTGATTCTCGTATAGCTTTCCGGTGTCTCAGTGTGAAAGCTGGATATAGTCACGAGAAGATTGCTAGTTTTTTTCAAAGTATACAAGGTTTCTGTTTGATGAACGATGTTCTCGACCATGTCTCATGTCTTTCTCAGTAGGTCGATTGCTTTTTGTTTACTGAATTATCTGTAAAATGCAATTTGCACCGGAGAAAGCAGTTACTCATACGCAAAGATGAGCGTGTATTTGTAAATACAAAAATACGCAGCCTCTCCTTTAATACCTTCGGCAACTGTTGTCGGCTAGTGGTAGTTTTATTGTTAAAATCGCGATTTTTTATTAAGTTTCAAGCTTCTTATGATTGCACTTCATTACCACTGTAACAATTCGACTATTTAAAAAGTTAATCGCCCAGATGGGCTCTTAGCAGTGTGGTTGGAAGAGTACTGCAACAGGCACTTTGTCTTGGACTCGAACGGGGCTGATAAAACGAGCACTGCATTGTTGAAGTACAAGATTGAATAATGAAGATAGGAAAACTCACTTAGCTCATTGGTTAGAATCGCAACACGTAGATCTGATATGGCTTCGTTCACCAGTGATGATTGCATTTACATCTCATCTCCAATTAAATAATTAACTTCAGATGCTTGACCTTTCTTGTACTCATGCTACTCTTGCAAAATTCCGAGAGGCGAATTTCTCAGAAGGACATATTCTGTTTCCCCTACCGTTGCCAGCAAGGTGCGCCATTTTATCACGACAGACTGAACCACATCTTCAGATAGTAAAACATCGTTACGATTAGTGCTTTGGACGATGATTACTCTATGGAGGATGTGGCAAGCATTCCACTTCATCTAGTAACACAGAGTGATTGAATACATACGTGACATCCCAGTATATCAGTTCGGTGTTTTTGTCCGACCAAAGAAGAGTGCAAACGATTTTTGGACCGGAGATGGAACGCTTAGTGAGCATGAGATGTGGCATCGAAAGCAAACTACTCGGTGTATATAGCAGGGTACCTCCAACAACTACATTACTCGCTCATGTTGAGTATAATTCAGATAACTTGAAACGTCTTGTATGGTATACGATGGCAGAAAGAACTGTGAGTCTCAACGTCAAGATGCACTCATTGAAACACTTGTATTTGCCATGTCTATAAATCCTGATGCAATCAATGTTGATAAATTAAAGTAGCGCCACATTAGTCAATTACTGCACTCGGGGCAAAACAGAATTAAGCCAAGTAGGTTTCAAAACGCCTTCTTTTCAAGCTGCGGTCTGCAGTGGGATAGATCTCAGGAACTCAACTGGAAGTCGATCATTTTTCATATGTGCCAATCCAAGAGAATCTTTCTTAAGTCGAAAATTAATGATTGGTTTCAGTAAATCAAGAGCATTTATCATTTCAACCTGTGCATCTATTTGTAAGGAATACTCGTTCACGTTCAGCTTCCAAGTGGCGTGTTAATTCATGGAAATGTGTAAGTTCTGTGCAGCGTTACGAGACTGTCTACTTCATACCCGATTGCATTCATAGCGAATTTAGGCTGTGAAACACAGAGCTGTAAGATATTAAATGACAGACTTTACTCTAACTATCATCATCATCACCGCACCAATGCTCTAATCAATTTCTCTGAAACTTTTCTACGGATTCAGAAAATATGGAGGCCACTTTTAAAAGCCGGCTTGGTTTTCTAGGCTATCACCGTTTGCATTTATCGAACAGTTATTTTGTGATATTTGAATAATAAGCAACGCTCATGTACTCATAGTGACGTGTCTAGAATAGCTGTCTCTAGTCATTTACATAAAATTATACATTGTCTCATACATCATCTACACCGAATTAGGTTTCGATCATCATGTGCTATATCTTTTCCCAAATAACATATTGTCGCAACCTGCCGTTGGTGCACTGATGGTATAGATTGTAAGTGATTCAACCACGCGACCCTAACCTCCGAACATTATTCTACCGTAGCCGGTGAATTGGCACCAGAAGTGTTTGAGAGAATAACAGCACAGACTTCAGACACCTGTAGATTACCAAAAGTAATTATATACGTCATCGGCGCATTCAATAAATTCTGTCGATGCTTGATAAATTGGAATGCATAGCTCGTCCCTCAAGCATTCGTCAGCGTCGAAAGCCTCATACCTAGTAAAGTACAAACAATAATACCTTCATACTTTTCTGCTTGCTAAAATCTCTACAAAAACAATGTAATCTGAAAATGGATTTCTATGCTTTCATGAGCTCCTTTATCGGCACTTATTTAGTCCAAGAAACGTTTTTCAGTAATACATCCTCGTCAACTGCACGGTGCTTTCGTCTAAGCTAATCCATTCTATGGGAGAAGCTCCTTACATAAAAGAGTCGTCGACGAACATATTACACTGAGCGCGTGTAAAGTGAAAATTTTGCTTCACACATTGCAGAGATAACATATCACTACATGTCCAGTAACACGATCATCATACATTGTAGTGATTAGCAGTCGACTGCTCAATACTCAAAAATATATTGTCAGATTACATTGTTTTGAGCGAGCTCTCAGAAAGCAATCAAATAAAAAGATTCGATTTTGTTTGAGATTGCACCATAGTACAAACTTCAGATGATTTTGGTTTTGCAATTTCTATCCTTAACGAATTCTCTTTTGTTGGCTAAAATGTGCTGAGTTCATGGTCGAGCTTTTGTGGTTTTACACAAGCGACGCCGCTTCTATTTTCTTTCATTTTATTTCACTCCAGTGATTTTTTAAAATATATTTTACCTAACATCACAGTTGCGCGAATACAAGCACATCACTTAGGCGAATCATTTGCAATCCCTTTCATCCACGAATGTCCGTGAACTTTTTGTATGATGGCACGACCTCCACGCGAAGTGAGGTACTTGGTTCTTCAAGAGCTGCGTTGATCCGTCATCGTACGTGCTGAGCAACATCACTAGCACTGCGCTTGCAACCTTCTTGTTTAGGGAATCCTAGGTGATCGACATGGACAAGTAAGCGTTATGCCCACGAATCACACGTTGATACCGAATGTGATGGCCGTCCATACCACTAATGTCCAGCAATATAACTATCATAAAAGTTATGGCTAGGAAGTCGATAAGTCTATATGATTCTACAATCACATTTCCTCAAGATGTGACAACAATAAACAATAGTAAAGTTATGCGCTTGTTACTTATTTATTCTGAGAGTACAAAGTCGATTCACGAATTAGGCTAAATCTTTTGAGTCCATTTATAGGATAATTGTCTCAATTAAAAAATTTATCACGCAAATACCGAGAGAGGAAGTCTTTTATACGTGGAGACCACTCAATACAAGGTGAATAATCAGCTCCATTCCCTTCTGTCATTAGACGATTTAATACTATGTCGGGAAGAGCTATATATGGAAAAAAAATGTTTAAGTGTTGAGGCTATATCGTACTGGAATATCCTGAAGGGCTATGTTGACGACTCTAGAGATCTCCTTCTCCAAAAGACTTCCAGCCTCACTACGAGGCTACCTGACTCGTCGCTGATCGGCGAATCAGATTTAACACATTCCTGACATGTGACTTCTATAGCTGTCATAGTGAAGTTCCCAAAATGGGCGGTATCACATATAGATGTCATATGTTCTCGGGCTTCAGTTTACTTCTCCAAGTCTCTACCAGACCTTGTCGTACTTATTATAATCAATCGGTAGCTTTTCCAACGTGTTGTGGCGACCATTGTTAATTTCTTAAGAACATATCTCATCAATAATTTCTTACACGATTTCCCAATTTCGGCAAAAATCTAATGTCTTTGAAAAAACACGTTCAATAATAAGGAGCAGAAATGGTAGCCTCCATGAACTGGCATCGCATGCTGTGTGTAGCATCAATTCTGGCTAGCAATTTGCTCTCTGATTATTAGTTGGCATGATGATTTCGAGGTACTGCGTGGAATGAGACGATATCAATACCACAGTGTAAACATCGTAATATTCCTTGTGAAACTTAATAAACTTCAACAATTGTTGACAGCTGTATGATTTCAATGTGGGTGCGTGTCTTTTTTTATTCTATAAACAAGTATTGTATATACACCAAGGATACGGGATGATGTACAGAAGAGCATGGAGTTCACACAGGATGCTAAAAGTACGGAATTTTTTCAAAAACACGGGGAATTGTTGCTTTCTAAAACGAAAACCGCAGCAAAAAATGGTAACTCTGCATGAATTTTTTTTGAGGTAGCCGATGTGACGTCTACATGTACCAAATTAGGGATATTGAAAACTAGACGTCGTTCAAAACACAACAAAACCGGGACTAGCCGTCGTTGCGAGAGTGCCGAACTGAGGATCGTTCTAAACGGTGCTGTTCGGAAAATTAGGTGTACAGTATTCTACAAACGGATAGGGGTGTGTGAATGGAAAATGTGGCGCTGTCAATTTGAATGCGTAGAAAATTGCGCCTATTTAATAGCGAAGACATCTGAAGAGTAGACTCTACGCCCTCAGACATAAGCTTTATATCTTACATATATATAGCGCAAGATTAGCTGCGTCGTATTACCGCGGGTTTGCCCATGCCAGTTAATATGTGTAATTTATACATTAAATAACAGGGTGTCTCACTTTTTTATAAATAAGTATGACCTTGAGCTTTCTGATTGGTAAATTTTACGACATTTATTGGAAACATCTGTACGTCACTATAAGTTATTAGTTAGGCCATACACGCATCCACTCAACTCTGTCGATGCTTGATGAGGTTGAATGCATAGCGCATCTCTCAGCGATTTGTCAGCGTCGAGAGTTTCATCCCTAGTGAAGAATAAACAGTAATAGTGTTAAATCTAACAGCTCAATCCTGGAGCAACTGCGTTTCTCACATCAAAAAAAATTTCAATGACGAAACACCATACCATTCCGCTAACAATAAAATTCGAAGTCTTGGAAGCAGCGGATTCTTTACAAGCGTTGTTCTTCCACGTTCGCTTGTGAAGGTGTTGTCAGTGCAGTTGTTATGAGGTATAAAAAAATTGATAGCGTATCAGATGGGCATCTAACGACTATAGTTGGTGAGAAAAGGTTTCTAGTGCAGGAAACTCAACATTTAGAGCCCTAGTTATGTGATAGAATTGGACACTTGTGTGCAACACTTCCTAGATGAATTAGAGCTAATTTTTCTAGGATTTTAGCAGAGAAGTCATTTACATCATGTATTAAAAATATCATGTTTGCCCAAATCGATGACATAGTCATGACCATTTTTTAACAAATTAGTGTTCAAAGTGTTCAGGTATTTTATATCGGTCCAGCTGGTAGAGTCAAAGTCGTGAATGATGGACTAAACACTATCGACACCTAATCAATAGTGGCGAGGAAAAGGCGTGAAAAAGTGACGGCGCTTCCGTGATCGCTAGCAAATCAACACTAAGACCGGACCAGGAAGATTGTCTGTAGAACATCACATCAAACCCTACAGATCAGAATAGAATTATCAAAGGATAAATCTGTTTGAGTTTGTCTTTGATATGGCCTGCAGTACGGACATGCTGGGTTTTTTTTTGTCAACTCTAACGACACCTAATGAGGCTGAGTGCATGGAGAATTCCCAGGAAAGCATTAGCACCCTGAGCTTTATCCTTCAATATATGAAGAATTCTACAGTCTTTTTAGCAGCAATCTACAGGAACAAGCAGTTACTGGTAGGTTTCCACTAGGAATCGCAAGTTTTACAGAGATTTGCTCTTATTCTACGGGCACAATACCACAGCAGATTATCGTTGATGAAGAGCACACTTGAAATCGGGACTAGTGACGTCAGATATGAATAAATCATTTCATGATTCTCGAACTAATTTCTTTTACAAAAATTTCCGCGTTTTTCTGACGAACATACGAGATGTACCCATATCATTTGTTTTAGCTCATATATGTACACTTATAGTGGTGTTTAACGAAAATGTTTCTCAACTGTACCTCTTCACTTCTAGCGATTCTGGGAAGAAAATCCATTGATCATTATTTCGGTGCACAATTCACCTGTTTTCGCTATCAATCTCGGCAACCTACTCAATAATTGTCGAATTCTCAATAAATTCTAGTAATCAAAACAGCGCATAGGATGTTTCACTCATAGTAATGATTAAATCGTAAAAAAATTAGAAGGAGAACTTTCTTGAGATTCCTGAACTACTTCATCAAGGTTTATAAATTTATGAGTTTTTTCATAAATTATGTTGCGTGATGCTCCGCGTCAGAAAGCAACCATAATACTATTTTTTCACACATTACAACGAACACTAGTTCCAATTTGTTAACTTCACCTGTGAAAACATGTTGGAAATCATTGTTTCTCATTTTATTCTTTCTTATAAGTTCGCAAAAAAAATGTTTGCGCAGAAATTGAGCTAAATCACCAGAAATGCTGTTCATGCTTCGCTTCCAACGTAACCACCATCGTCCACGGCTTCTCAAAAACAACAGCAACAGTACTCCAAATACATCGTTATTCTTTTAACACCAGCGTGACAAATGAATATGTATCAAACCAGTGGCAAGCTAGATTGAGGGTTATGATATAGTTTTTTAGGCTTACAATTTGGAGCCTTCGTTTTCTCAGAGCCGGTTTCACCCATACCGATTGTCTCCAGCTCCTTCTTCTACAAGTGTGGGTGTTCGTGACTGCATCGAGTTGAGACTGTGGAGAAGCGCTCGGATGAGGTAATAGTGCATGTCCTTCTCAGCAAGACGATAGTTGAAACTGAATGTCTGCATAATCATTTGTTTATCGTTGAGTAGTCAGCCTTGCGTCAGCTGGTATCATAACAGCTGACACAGATATCACCACTATTCTCTACTACGGTTATACTGATTATCTCGCAACTTTTTTACTCATTAACTTATTTGAGATATATTTACGCACTGCCGTAGCTGAGAATGTCTTCAACTGTCACGGAATGAAACTCCCAGAAAAAAAAGATGTCAACGATTATCCAAAGTCAATCACTACCAACAACCCGTTCCATATGAAATGGCAAAAACAACTGAGGTTAGTTCTTTTGAGAGATGCTGCACTGATTTCCACTCGATGCAGTCAAGAAGACCTACATCGAGAGAAGGAAGAACTGTAGACAACAGACTAAGATCAGCCGGGATGTCAAGGAGGCGAAGGAGTCAAAAATCTCAAGGAAGAAATTTTTCTCAACCTTGTTCGGCCTTATCAGTGAAAGAATACAATAGAAGCAGTTATCACTACTATCTAGAAGGTATTGCTGTTGGAAAAGTTGAAATAATTTCATTGACAAATTTGATTCGTAAGTGTTGAAAAACTCAAAAACAGATCTTGTAACAATAGAACACCGATATTTGGCAGTCAACGAGTGATCATGTGTGCGCAGACATTACCGTTATAGAGCAGAAGGAAAATGCTGCTACGGCTTAATTACGAAATCACGACATTATGGATAGAAGGGGTCACCTCTGAGCAGCTAGACGGTTCCAGTTACTAGTTCCATGCAGAAGTCGATCCGCTGGAGTGTAATTTGCCTGTGATGCAGGCACATTTCCACTTTCAGCCACTATTGTTGCTCCAGCAGACAGATCCCAGACATCGCTCTCCATTAGTTGCCCTGGAAAATACGATGATCTTCACAAAGCCTGAACCACGCCGGTGGATAGGTCCAAGTCACATCAGAGGCCTATTTTCAGCTTGCCACTCCTCAAAATAACATTGAAAGCTGAGATGTGTACGCTGTGATGTAATCATCTTACAAAGTACAGATATGCTTGGATTTGATCAGTACTTCTTCGCTAACGGGATCAACCATTGTCAACGCTTACCTACTGGTTCCGCAAAAGCATTGACTAACATGATATTTGCTGATTTCACAAATTCTTGAACCACCCAGAAACTATGAATGTGTGTTCACGTGGAGCACAGAGTGTTTATCCGTTCAAGACCATGTAAAATGCAATTAGTGCCTTACCTCGTTGCACATTTCGGACCGTATCTTTGATTTCAATGCATAGGCTATTTCTTGACTTAATTTGCTGCATACAGCTTTTTCCAGCTTTCTGTAATCGGTCAACAGCTCGTATAACAAAGGTGTTGTGTAGGCGTCTGTGGGGGATTTTTTTTACGCATATAGATAAGTACAAAACCAGTTCTTCGAACAACTCATTCTCACAAATCTGAGCAGTTATCGACTGTTACTTCAACTAAATTGTTACAGTGAGTCAAAGCAGCCCTTAAGGTGTGCATGTGTACACGTGTATAGAAAAAAAAGTGAAGTAGAAATGCGTATGAGGAAAAAGCTCCAAGATGCAGAGAATTACACTCTTATTAATTATTCATAATAATATGTAATAAATATCACGCCTCACATGAATTTTGGCAAGAAAGTAATCAATACCAAATTCATTAATCGGAAATAATGAAAATTAATTGACAACACTATTCATGGTGCGCGCCATCAGCCTGAACACATTTCTGCCAGCTCTCAGGAAACAAATCGACACCACTTTTTGTCCATACTTGCAGTACTATGGCTGCTCAACAAAGCGTTTATCCAATTTCCTTTAGACGAAATTGGATGCGGTGCAGAGACCGTCTTCCAGAACATCAACCGTGTAAAGTTTCGAGGATCTGTGTACAAGCGAACACCGTTTCGCCTTTTTACGGGTTTCACGCCGGCATCACAAATTTGAAGGACCAGCTACGCTCTGAACGCCCACGCAAAGTTGATCGAGAGGTTGTCATGGAATCAAGTGAAGAAGACACTACTTTGAATATCGAAGAGCTGGCCGACGATTTTGCATGCGACAATCGCCGGAATATTGAAGGCAGCAGGCAAGAAATAGCAGAAGTGTCAATGGATTCCACGGGAGCTCACTCAGGCACAGATGCACAAACGCGATAACATCGTTGAAAAACTGCTCTATCGTTATCTTCGCGTCCCATTTCTGGCCGAGGTCATCACTGGGGGCAAAAGGTGGATTTATATAAAGAGTAAACTTTGCCCGAATCAACGATTGTCACAAGGCGAACAAGAAACTGCACGTTGGTGTTTATTGCTCAAGTGCTAAAACTCATGAAAAGACCTAATCATCCTACATACCACTGACACCCATAGAGCAAAAAAGTGAAATCTTTTCTATGATCCTGTAATGTTCGCAACCTCCAGTGCTTTTTTGCATATTAGTAAATTATTGCTCAATGTGAATAAAACAGAGAAATCTCGGCTGCAAAAACTAGGTAGGGACAGATTGATGGGTACGCCACGCAGGAATGGCCACGGTGGTGAAAGGGTAAGCTTTTGGGGCTCAATCGATCGCAGCATCGCACGTCATCGGAATGGCATCTATATTTGTTTAGCAATCATAGTCAGTAAAGACGCGCCAAACTAATTTTTCTCAAGATCTTCGCTCTATTCTTGATCCAGAAATCATAAACGGGATCAAAAAGCGCTTAAAATAGCTTGAAATAGTTTTAAGGGATGATGAAGCGCATTGCAGATATTGAAACCTGAATAAACAACAGCCAAAGAGTTGAACTAGGGGCATATTCTTACAAGAGAATTCTAAGAAACGTGTAAAGTTTTACATAGTTTCCTATTACCGAAACTATCCTATACGCTTCGGGTTTCCCAGATATAGTCATATCCGTGGCAGATCGGTCACCTATATCTGGTTGTATAGCTGCCTATGTGCATTCAGAATCCAGTTTCAGCCAAAGTTTCCATCCAAATAACTGCTAAGAGGTATGGAAATCACAGAAGCAATGAAGCTTCACGTCTACTACAAGACAGCCACAATCCCTACAGCACTGCCCTCGTAAGCTCCCCTGGGCAGTTTCTTGCCAAAAACTGAAACAAACTGGTCCATAATTCTAATTACAAACCACCGATAGGACAGCATTAGCAGAAATGGGTACAAAAAAAGGTGCACAAGTCTCAAGAATGCCTGAGATTCATAAAAAAAACCTGCAGGAGCGGGAACAGTAAGCTAGAAATTTTTACGTGTGCACGAGAAGATGATAAACATTTCTAATCATAAACGATCTTATCGAGCTCACCAATACGAGGATATACTGGCACTACGCATTACCTATTCTGAAAAAAAAGCTTTGCTACTTTCCAACGTATGGTGACAAATGAGGGTTCGACCCTTTTCACTGGACAAAGACTTTCTATTGCACTGTCAGTGATTATTCTAAAGCCCAAATCTCTGTTTACTGCGCCATAGGAACTTTTTTTTTGAAAGAGTTTTTTTATAACGCTTCACCGACGGAAAGCATTTGTGTTACACTCACGCGTTTTTCTCTCAAGACAGGGCTCTTCCTTTATATTAATAATCATTCGATAGCATAAGATTCAGCAATTCCAACGCTATGTTCGCTTTCTGGAAAGACCGTCTCATTGCAGTGTAGAAGGAAAATAAATTAAGTTTTCATATTCGGTGAGTTTGTTTATCTTCTAGTCAACGTTCCGGCTGCCTGGGGGCTGCAAATTCGATGTGATGACCCGCTACTGAGCGCGACACATATGAAGTAAAATTTTGTCATTCGAAAGAAAAACATTTGTTCAAACGTATCACTCTGGTACTAAAGGATTTCTTCTGCACGTTTAGGTGTCCCTCGTGCATCTAAAAAGTAATAATTGAATTGCGCAGACCATGCAAAACATGGTCTTTTTTAAAATTTTACAGCGTTATAGGAGGCTCTTTTGAACAACCGCTCAAGCTCTGCTCTAGCCAAAGATTTAAGCATCGAATTATTACTAGCAGTCTAAGGAGAAGCTCTTGTCCATCGAATAGTATGAAATCTTCTTTTCTCTCCTTATATTGGACAATTACCAAAATTTTTTTACTTCGTTATATGTCGTAGTAGAAGGGTTGTAGGAGTTCTGTCATGGTCAAAACGAACATGGTTATGAACATAATTTCTTCAGAATCCAATGACCTGAATCAAACCTTTGCGATGAAGAGTGCTTGACAAAGAGACTTTGGTGTTCCATCAAGGTTCTTAACGAGTACGGACAATTAAAACCATAGCATGAAATCATTTTTCTTGCATATGCCAAAACTACCACAAATGTTTCTTTTAATCTTCTCAGAAAATAGTCTTGTGCAATCTTTACGAGTATAATGTAATCCAAACTATGCAAGTCATTGCAATGCACAACTTCTCGTTGGTGCAGACTCTACATCATCCTTAAGTGACCATAATTGAAAGGAAAACGCGTTTTCTGCTTTTTGAAAGTTTTGAAAGTCACCCAATAACTTCATTCTCAACAAATTCAATGGCATGATCGATTTTTGAATGAGGACTTATTCTTGCGCTGTAGCACGAAAGATAAAATCAAGTCTCATATTTGGCGTGTTTTCGATGGATAAAGATTTTTACCAGCACTTTTAGTATTATTCGATTAGCTCAAATCTTGACGATTTTAACAACAAACTTACTTTTTTTTCTTTCTTTTTGAAAATATTTCTTATTACGCTGTAACAGTCGAAAAAAGAAGGGGTTTAGTGCGCTTTCTTTTATCAAATTTGAGGTTTCTCTCAGCTTTGAAAAAACTATAGAGAAAAACGGCCCTTTCTGATTAGGAAAGGACAAATGGAAAACCGATCTCATTTGCTGGCGAGGAAATCTCACAGGAGTGCTAGAATCCATTCGAAAAATGAGAATTGAGGCTAGAGCCCCACGACGCTGGTTTTTCAAAACATCCCTTTATTGCGGTGTAACACACAGTATAAAATCATGATTTCGTGAAACGACGTTTTTTCCTCTTATCTCGCTTAGATTTCGCTAGATAAAACTCCTTCCTTAGAGTGTTAGTACTCCGGCTATATCACAAGCTTCAAAGAATTCAAAAAAAAGTGTTTGGCTTCGAAAAAACTCTCGTGATCTTTTGATCTCCTCTATCTTTTGATTTGTGCTTAAAGCTCACTGGACAGAGCTCTTTCTTTAGGCTATTAGTAATGGTCTGATAGCGCTATGTTTCCTAAAACTAGCAATGTGCTTGTTTTTTAGGAATACAGCTAGCAGGGAAGATAAGATCGAGTTTTACTTTTTTGCTAACGTTATTTACAGGCTATTCGACAAAGTGAAGGCCGTGGCATGGGACGTGGCACCGGCTGGGCTGAGGCGACAAGGTCGATATTATCTTAGTCAAATACGAATTTTTCCTCCGTTTCAAAACAGCTTCAGATAAAACTATTGGATAAGATAATACGAAAATTTTTCTACACACTAGTATGCTTTTCGGCTTCCAGTGAATTATACGCGTGATAAAAATGATGGCGAAAGGCGAGTGTTAGACATAACTTTGATCTGGATGCTAAAGCATTATAAAGGTGTATTTTGCAAATCAGAGTGAACCGAAAACATATGAGTCTGATACTCTGAAATTTCCTCTGCGCATGCATATACCCTTAGTATATGCGCTAGAATGCTAAGGCTTGGGGTTACTAGCAGGCGCTGCCCTGTAAAATAAAATGGAAATGAAAACCTCAAACCCACAGTACGATAGAACAGAGTTTTTTTTTCTACAATTACAATTTAGAGAACCTAGGACTATACGGAAAAGAGGATAAAATTTCAAATAATTTACGGAAATACCAGTGAAATTGCGCCGAGTGCGAAACATATTTTGCTCTAAAGCACTCAGAAGCCTTTTTAAATAAACTAAATGTAATATCGAACATGTCGCAAGATTAAAGCTATAGAATGACTACCTTAATGTAGCGAGAATTGCCAAGAAAATCAAATAGGACGAGGATAACGGAGAAGTATTGAAAGACGTACATTTTATCAGCCATGCAGACCTTGAAGGTGGGACGAAGTCCATCGTAGTACCGTCTCGGCAAAAATATGAATAGGTTTCGAAAACAAAGCAGTTTTTTGTGCTCAGAGTTTTGTCAGCGTTAGAAACAACTAATGGATGATTCCTACGGCAACAGCAATTTTCTTTCCAGTAGAAGTTGAAGACGTTCAAAAAGAGAGGTTGTTTTCCATGCTCTATGAAGCTAAGCGACAACAGAGAGAGAAAGAGAAGGGAAAGAGAGAAAATCTGAAACACGGCTGATTGACTGGAACAGAGATCGATGCAAGTCCACTGAACTTGGTGCGTGATAGATTATCTCTGCTTGACACATGGATAAAAATATTTAACTCTTGGCGTTGATCAATTACTAAAAGTTGCGCCACGAAAAAGTTGCGCCACGCATTCTATTTTATTCAACATTTTTGTGGTGATTAAATGCATATATGGGCATTACCATAACGTGAGGCGCCCACTGATGTATCAAGTCAAAGTTGCTCTCCTCCCGACAAGTCTGGTATCAAATCGTCCACACTGGAGAGGTGGTAATCTTGGTGAGCTTTGGACATGGGATAAAACCATCGTCCATTTGTGTGTCGCAGGGCAACTCTAACCACTACGCCATATGAGCCACTCAATTCAGCAGTGTCGACATTTTCAATTCTAAGAATAAAGCTGACACTACGGCAAGACATGAGACTGAAACAGTAAAGAGTGCTCGTTCGCATGCTATGCAATTATTCTGCCACGGCCATGTTATTTAGCAATTTTGCCCTACAATTTGTACATGTAACATAATCGCTATTTAAGTATTTCAACTGCTTAGGATATTACATGTTTTGAGTCATAGGTCTACTGCTATGAGGCGCCTATTTCGTCCTATTGGAACTCATCAGTAGCACCCTCCCTCGGTTCCGTCGATCCCTTGAGGTGAAATAATCCTCTAAAGGAATCGGCGCCGAGTTAAAATTAAGCACCCAAAGTAGGATGATGGTATTACCTGACTTTGTGGTGACCGGCAGTCGAGCTTGCGGCTTTAGCAGAGGCATTTCAACTGCGTTTACAACTAGTGCAGCTTAGGTTGCTAACGTCTCGTTAGTTCGAAATCTTGCTACCAAATTGTTAATATTCGCTTTCAGGTGCACCTGTCAGTACATTCATTTTTTTCCCTGCCATTAGCCATGGAATTATTCGATGACTCATTAGAATAGTGAATATGACCGATATATTCAAGAAATTCACTACGATGGTGACTTTTGACTACTGCGGATAATTTCTGAACGACTGGAAGACTTCAAGGATTGGTTACTTTACAGTATTGTAGGAAAAAAATTCCTCTGTAACTCTGTGCGTGCACACTACTTTATCGACATTAAGTTTAGGAATTTGAAAAAATCTAGGAGTCGAGATATTGCTGTATTGATAATTGACTTATGTCGAATGAGGGTGAATTTTTAAAACTCTCAGACAGCCTTCCAAGATTACGAGTTTTTTCATTAGAAAATTTATTGTTGCCATGTGAGTAATAATGTAATAGGCTGTGCAAAAAGTTCGTGTCATCTCGGTTTTTGATACGATTCTTGCTATGAAATTGTATGATTTTGGTACCGCTCAATCACACGTTTTCTTGTAACATTTTGGTATAAAACATGCCTATATCTGCCTTAAGATGGAGCTCTCTTAAGAAGGAATTCGCTTGCTACTCATGAGCAAATGGCGCGTAGGGAGTCTGCAGGATCATTGGCGCTCGATCTGTCCACAGGCAGTCGATTGTTAAGCCGTCCTTGAGGCAGTTTATTGAATCCCTCAACAACATACCGAATGCTAACCGTAGAGTTTGCTTATAGCTGTAAGACCACCACCAATATTTTGCATGAACTGGGTAAGGTTTGAAAGAAATCAAAGTGGACGCCACATAAATCATCTCCATCGACGCCCTCGCGAGCCCGGCTATCTGAACGACATTATCACTTGTGACAAAAATTGAGTGACCTTCAAAACCCTCACAAGGACAACGAGTGGTTCTCGCCCGGTCAGAAGCCCTCCCCGATCCGAGTTAAGAGCCTCTACTAGGAGAGGCCTATGTTGATCTTTTTTTGGAACCGCGGAGGATCATCTACAACAAAGTTTTTCGGAAGGGCCATACCATGAATTTCTTCCCGAACCAGCTCTATTTTTGCCGGCGGACTTCAAAGGACCCAACATGGGCGCGTTTATTGGCAAGGGCTCCCACCCTCAGCGTGGGAACGGCTCCACCTCGCTCTGCTACTATTACCTCAGTATGGCAATTGGTGCCTGTCTCACACCTCTGTGCCACTCGGTACCCATCCATCGGGAAGAAGTTTCCTGGTGCTAACTCCTTAAAATACTTCGCCGTATTTTGTTGGTACCATCTTTTTGTTTTCACTACAATATTCTTGGATCACTGACAGACCATATCACACCACATCTAACATAGTAACACCGCACCCAAGCGATCAGTGTATATAATTCACTTATGACAATTCGTTATGTTATATGGAAATATATTCTGTCGTTATAAATAGCAGATTATCAAAAAAGTGGTGATAAATAAATCATATACATTGATCGTTTGTGCTACGGTGTTACTATATGAAAAATGGTGTGATTTGCTCTGCCATTTACGAGCATATTATGGTGAAAAAAGATAACGCCAAAAAGGAACTACACTGAAGTGTAGCGGTAGGATATCGAACTAGGAACTTTTCCTCATGGACGGCTACCGAGCGGCAGAGGTAAGGTGAAGCCGTTCTCACACTGGGGCAGAGGAGTTGGAGCAGCTCGCACGCTAGAGGTGAGAGCCCCTGCCAATTAGACACGGCAGGATTGGGTCCTTGGAAGTAAAACGGTTGAAACAGGTATAGGCATGTTTTTTCGTTTGGAGTGTTTTTTTAAGGGCATGCGCAAATTTCAACATATCTCGTAATTATTATTTGAGCCATCATGTCATAAGGTCTATCAATAGATTGAGAGAAAAGTTCAAAGAAAATGCTTGTAACTTGAAAGAGTGTCGGCCATTTTTTGTGCTTTTGGACCTTAAAAGCCCGTCTTCTGCCGCGTTGATTGAATCAGACTTTGTGCACCACCTGTACACCGTACTTTTGTCATCTGAGCTTTCGCCCTAAGGCAGATTGATGCGTTCACTTGCCACCGTTGCATTTCAACACAGCAGCCATTCGTGCATAATCAACAACCTAATTTGCTCGCTTGTTAACTCCGTCTTGAAACAAGTAGATAAATTATTTACCAATCAACGCGGGAGAGGACGGGCTTTTAAATGAGCCCAAGAACGCAGAAGATGGCTGACATATAAAAATCGCAAGCATTTTCTCAGAACTTTTTCCCAACCTGTTATTTCACCCATACCGAGGAAGCGGATAACTTGAGTAGTGAAAACTTCAACAGCAGGAGAGAATGTTACCGAAGTAGCTTGCTGTTCGTTAGATGTAGGCGTTGTCCATGGATCAACTAAATCAGTGCTCGCCCACGTAGTGAAGAAGAATGCCTAGTCGCTCACCACCATCTGTAAGATAAAATTATAAAAATAATTAGCTACAACACTGGCACGCAAACTATCAAATCTCATTTGTTTACGAAAAAGTGCACATTAAATCTAGCCGCATGGCGAAATTCTCTCGCTTTTAGAAGCATCCGCATACTTTCCCTCGGACACGTAAATGCAGTGGCAAGGCAATTTGACTATTGCTCCAAATCTGATAAGCCTTCCATATTTTCATAATCACATTCAAGTAGGGGAATGAGTATTCAAAGTGTATCGCTCTAATGTGATTTCTCTCAATAGTCTACAATTATTTGAAGAATGAAGACGACATTCGCAGTAACTCCAACAAAAACTCTCACGTCCGTTCTGGAAGAATAAGTTAAGCTCCCAAAGGCAAAGAATAACAATATAAATAAGGATTTCCATAGAAAAACTAATTTTTCCATCATCGTAAGGCAATTTTTGTCCTCTTAAGACAAGGTCTCCTCCGTTTTCTTCTTGAATATTCAACAATCATTTGAAAGTTTGCCACGAAGATTTAAATACTATAGCTTTGTCTCCGACAAACCTTCTTAGAGTACTGTAGCAGCGAAAATGAGATCATGTCCCGCACTCGATGCCCATTTTTGCTGACGTGTTAGACTCCATAGCACTATGACGGGAGTTTACCTTCAAAGAATAGTGGAGCGAATTTTCTTCTAGAACCCTTACATATAAAAATCATTCAACGAACTGTAAAACAGCCAGCTACAGTACTTCAACTTCAATCTACCAGGTATTATTCGATTCTACAAAGTGCATATTAAATATGCAGAAAGAGTAAAAAGTTTCGATAATCTTGTATTTTGCAATTTTCTCGTTGATATAATGCTTTTTATTAGGTCTGATGATTTTATTGAATTCTTCGCTCAATATTGGTCTAGAATCTGTTCTAACTGTTTTTCAGTCTTGCTCCTGTTATGGATCGTTAAAATCAACGTATCTAAGTAATGAAGTTGCAAAAGATGGAATGAAAACGGTCGGCATTCTTAAAATCGAGTGGTTACGAACCAGCAAGTGTCTACAAAAAAGTGAATATTTCAAAGAGACTAGCAGGACTAAGGGCCGCTCACGAAAAGGTTGTCCAACCATATCGTCTACTTCGGGAAGTATTCAGATGAACCGTTAAAAGTTTAACGAAATCCGGAGCGTTCGATGTGCAAAACTGCTCGGAAATACCGGAATCAGCGAGTGAGAGCGTTCGAAACATTGTCAAAAATAAGCTTAAGCTACGTAGCTACAAGACTTCTCGTATTCACATTCTGGATAAAAAATGAAACAAGAACGGTTCTTGAAAACACTCCAAATAATTTGTTCATGGGCTGGTGCTCGTTTATCGAATGTGCATCTTACGGATAAGAAGATATTCCTTCACAGTTGTCAGAATCTCGCTCTGGCTCTCAATAGGGTCGACAGATGTTTACAATAACAAAATCATGAACCACAGTCATTTCTGGCCTATGTGATGGATTGGGCCGGCATTTGCATCAGTGGAAAGAATCAGTTAGTCTTCATCAACGGAAAAGTCAAAAACCGCTACCAGCTATCAGCAGCAAGTTTCACGGGGCGTACTGGAGCCTTGAAGTACACAACATTTCGACGCCGACTGATTTACGCTTCAACAGGACTAATGCCCCAATGCATTTGGCCCACTCAACGATTGCTATTTGTCGATAGCGTTTGTAGGAATTTGAGGCGAGGACATTTGGCCGTCAAACTCTCCGGATCTCAACCTAATGGATTACTTCGTGTGGTCCATATTGGAAAAGAATGTCTGGCTACTCGCTTCAGTAGCCTGAATGCGCTTAAAACGTCTTTGATACACGCTTGAAAGAAAATTACGGTGAAACGTATGCAAGCATCGTTAAAAATTTTCTCAAGCAACTTTGTCAATGTGCAAGAGCCAAAGGGGGCAATTTTGAAAATTCATTACAGACTTTTTATGCATTATTATGGTTATTAATCTAATGAATGTGAATGGCCCTTCAGTTGAACGAATTCATTTGTTTCTGTTGGATTTTTTTTTACTTTTGCAATATCTGAACAATATTATCACAACTTTTTACGCACTTTTTACGCAACTTTCATAGCCAAAGTCTCTCTCTCATAGAAGGGGCACCCATGCGCTTCTTCTCGGATGCTTGAGCTATCTGAGTATTCCAATAAATTTAATCAGCTTCCGTGTTATCAAAATCATGTTCAAGTATTACTAAATTGGTAACAAAGTTGTATCTCCTTATAATCTATCAGCTCGAAAATTTATAACTTTTTGACGTAGAAGACGGTATCTGCAAAAACCTCCAACAAAGAACTTTCACGTCCGTTCTGGAAGTGCAATTTGGCTCTAGTTTTACGTTGTCGGAAAACAATTTTCGCCCTATGAGGACAGGGACTCTTCCGCCTTCTCCTCAGCTATCAGTAATCAATTGCTGCTCAAATCTCAAAGAAATCAACACCATGGCTTTTTTTTTCGAAAAATCTGAGTAGTGCCGCAGCTCCAAAAATAAGATCACGTTACACTAAATCCACACCTCTTCCACTTCTTTCTCATACTATTAGCGATCTAGCTTGAGCCTCGGAAAATTCAATACTGAGTTTTTCAGTTGTGTTCCATTGTCGAAAAAGTTGTTTCCAGGGTCTTCTTTCTGGACGAAGAACTTCCGTTAGCCTTTTGAGAATCATTTGAAAGCTTAAGTCATTTTGACGTCAAAAATGTGCATATTTTTCAGGAGAGGCCTTTTTATAGCGCTGCACTAATTAACATAAAATTATGCTCCACACGCGTCGCGCGCTTTTATTAATGAGACGCTTACATTTCGCTGGAGACACGAAAACCAAATGAATACGTACAGTAAATCATCGAGTATCACAATCCTACGTTTTATCTGGAGTTTTTATCTTCCAAAGCAAAGAACAATCTTAAATTCAATAACAAGAATCAAATTCAACACGTGAATTGCACAGTACGAGCGATCTACTGATAGCGCCTTCGGTCCACATCCACCGCGCATTCCAGTCAACCAGCAGTGCGAAGTGTTTGAAGCTAAAATTCATCTTCCCTGCTATAGTGCAGTGCAACGGTCTTTGCAAAAAATGGATACACTCTCGCAATAGGCAAAACTTACGCTATCGAATAATTACTAATAGTATGTCGAATATATTCATGATATATTCGCACACGAAATCAATGGTTCGATCTCGCGCTCATGGCCCACCAAGCCATCCATCCTTCCGGGGTCGGTGAATTGGTACCAGGCAGGTCTCAGACTTGTCTGGGAGGATGACCAGCACTGACTCGGTTCAGCGGGAGGCCACCGCTAGTCATTGTAAAGGCGAGATATGCATTCAATCACCTCAAACGAAGTTAGAAATTGAAGTCGAATGCATGGCGCATCCCTAAGGGATTGATCAACCCCGAGAGCTTTATCCTTTTTATACTTTATATCGAATAAGCACTGTCCTGCGAAAAACACGTTTGTGTGGAAGACAGCTGCAAGTTCTCCGCCGCAGCGCTGTAAGGGGACCATGAAAACAAGTAAACTTCTGACACTGACGAGACCTACGCTTTTCAGTGGTTCGCGATTGTTTAGAAAAAGCTCTATCCAGCAAAATGTAAACAGATTAGCGCGCTATGTGTGAAGAAGGCGCTTCTCAGAAACATATACAATATTGGATTCACAATAATCTAATTCGAATAGTTTTTGAAAGTTGGAAGAAAAGTCTTTGTCGAGCTAAAAATCCCGTCAAAAACCTTTTACGATAACGAAGTTGTACCACTTTTTTTTCTTGAAAAAGCCTCTTTGGAGTGTTATGGCAGCAAAGATAACGGTCACGTATTCCATTTGATGCACATTTTTGCTCGGCTATTGGGCTTCATAGCAGGCATATTTGACAACATAGAATGAAAACAGAAGCCTCAGCCCAGAACAAGATGGAACAAAGTTTCTTTCATAATTTTTTTATAAAAAACCTGAAGATTTCCATTAAAAAATCTACAAATAAACAACGAAACAAGCGCTATTTCAGAGCGGTTTTGATATCGATCCGTGTAGCGTGATTAGAGGGATACGGGATGGTGCGGATTGAAGATGATAGTGTTCTTTAGGCTGCTACAAAACCAACAAGGCCTTCCTAAAAACAAAGCACAAATTCGAAATCGCAAAGATTCAGGCTCTCGATCGACTTCTCGAAGTCCAGGAGAAAAGCTCAGTCTCGCGGAAAACGCACCGAAACGGCACGTTCACACTTTTCGTGCACACAGTTAGGGTGCTTGAGCTTTGGACTAGTAGCGGGTTTGATTGGCAATAAAAATCTGAAATGAGAAGTCCAAGCCAACGGGACGATAGGACACATTTTCTCTACAATTTCACAAGAAAAAGACTAATTACTCTCTACGAAAAGGTTGAAAAATTTCTAAAAGAAATAACAGGAATACATGTGAAAGCGCACCGATGTGAGTTATAGCTTTATTTTTAAAGCCACAGCGCACTAAAGAGGCCTTTTCAGAATGAGGTCAAGCATAATTTGTCGAGACTGGAGCTATTGACTGACTACTGAAACTCTAAAAAGCAGGAAACGCGTTCTTCACAAGGGTTGAAAATGGATGTGGATAAGGGAGAAGATCCAAAATCTCCACAAAATACTTTCCGACAAAGGAGAGCCATCAAGAGCCGTTGCGATATTCATATCTATCTAATGACAAAACTATAGAACAAGCAGGACAGAAAGAATGCATATTCTACTGCTCTACGCCAAGACATTTCTTGTTTGAATCTAAAGGCTGATTTTATTCATTTTTTAACTAATTTATGAAAAACATTTGGCACGGTGATTTGAAAATAACGTACGCAACACTACCATCACTCGGAACAAATTGGTAAAATAACTCGAAATACAATTTGGATACACCTCTCCTACTCTGACAGAAAGCAAGTCGTTTAGCGCACTTTGTGTAAGCTGTCCGCTCTTAACAGTCTTTTGTTCCATTTTGGCCATTCGCTCAGCTTTACGATGAGACTTTTTCGAAACGAGCTACAATAAGGACTTCGTTCAATCAGAAAGTCGAAGAACAAAAGTCGAGCATTGAAGTTTACTATGCATATAACAAATAAAAGTATGCACCAAGATAATCTCGAGTTAAAATCACAATATGACAAGGAAATAAAATGATAAAAAGGATTGAGCTCCTAGATTTGATCAATCCCTGAAGGACCGCTATGCATTCGACTCCATTAATGAGATCAAAAAGGTGATTACGTGCATATCTAACTGTCACAATAACTCGCGCTGCCTACTAAAGTACAAAGTCTGTGCTGCTACCCTCCCAAACACGTCTAATACCAATTCATTCACTCCGGATTGATGGAAAGCTTAGTGAGCTTTAAGTGCACGATCGAACCATCAGCCATCGACCGATCGACATCCGCAATCACAGAGCACCTCCGCTGCTCCACAAGTGTACGACGAGAAAGTACAGTGATGAATAAACTACACAGCAGCTTTCTACTAAAGCCCAAAAAGCGAAACTCATGGTCCTACTGGGAATACCAACAAACTAAATTGGACATTAATTTTACCTTAATTTCTGAGAGGATCATGGAACCACAGCCTTTACGTCTCTCACCTTCGACGTGATGAGTCTAATAATGGCACTCTGGGGATTAGACGCCGTTGTTAGACGCGCGACACATTGAAGATCACTGTGAGACCAAGCACATGGGCCGTGAATTCACGGTCCCATAAGGATTAGGCTAAGGTTAATGTCCAGTTCACTTTGTTGTTATTCCTATCAGGATTAAGAGCTTTGCTCCTTAGGCTTTGGTAGAAAGCTGCTGTTTAGTAATTCATCACTGTATCTCTTCATCGTGCACTTGCGACGTAGTGGAACTGCCCTGCGATACACATGTGTTGATCAACCAAAGGTTGGTGGTTAAATTCCACCCTCAAGTTTCACAAAGTTTTTCTTCGTAACCACGTGTGATTCGCAGAGTACCTCTAACCACTGTGCCACATGTGCTCGTTATATACAGGCAGAATAAGATAATGTAATATTTGCTACGACTGCAACTAGACTGAGTGTAAATTCGTGCCTAATGTAGTGTCAGTAACCTATCGCTGAATCCGTCGTTCTGAGTCAACAGCTAATGCACTATTTCCACAAAATCAAAAAAATCAAGATTATTTTGATCGATCTAAAACCGTTTGTAATACTGCGGACGAACTCCCTTTGTCGTCGTCAGCATACAACTTGTTCGTTCATTCTTTGAACGTTTTTCATCAGTCAGTAACGCAATTGCTTGTATTGCTTTCTCACGGATATTTAGACCCTGTGACAACCATTTCTTTCGGAGAACTTTTGTACGAAATTTTGATCTTCGGAGAACTTTGTAAGAAATTTGACAATCCATATCTGATCCTTATTAAAAAAATAATTATACTAAAAATCCTTCGGTGTTCCAAGTGTAAAAACATTCTCATGACACTGCTGTGAAACCTGTAATGGGATCTCCTCAGAAGGTCGATGAAAGGGACAATATTAAGGGATGGATCAACGATCTTACGTGATGTGAACATTATGAGAGGAAAAAAATGGATAGTTTGAGAAAAATTGCCAGTTTACCACTTTAGTGGTAGTGTTACGATATAATAACTATCTACCTAGCAACGTTGCGTGTGCAAAAATTCGATCCCAGCGGGACTCGAACCCGCGCCCGCCCATTCACGGGGTGCTCTGGATCGCGCTTTGCAAATCACTCAATATATTTGTCCACACAACTACAACACTAATGCAGATTGAATACAGTCCATAGCAGTGATTAGTGCTGTTCCAAATACTAAGCATCATCGGAACGGGGTTTATCTCAGAATAAGGATTGATCGACTCTGAGAATTCTTCTCAAGCTTCTGCTCCACAGACACTCAATGATACCTCAAAATGAAGTTCAAAACCGTACAAAAAGTGTAGTGAAACTCTTTTATACTGCGACTACATCTTCATTTTAACAAAGTGATGTCTAGCAATAGATGACACTCCTTTCGATCATGAAATGCGATCTGAATTAAAGTTGAAAGATGCCGTACACCGTTCTTTGAGTAATTCTTTGGAATTTCCTACAATAAAAATGTACAAAATAGCATATCAAGCCCATACCTTGTCATCTCCACATTCAATTGGATCATCGAGTAGTACAAGACTATTGTAGATATGACGACAATTCTTTCCTGAATTGTTTGATAGCTTCCATGTTATAGACATTACTTCAGTAAAAGCCTAAAATCGGTAATCACTTCGTCGATGAGAAAAAATAAGCAATCAACTAAATCGTCAGCAGCAGATAAGATTGAAAATTTAAGCTCAGAACAGCTTCTGACTATAAATAACGGTTTTTCTGTTAGTTGCAGACAAATGAAGAAGCGACTCCTTTCGCAGGACAAGATCTCTTGGCAAGAGTGCTAATAATCAATCGAAAGGTTCTTTCTAATTAGAAGGAGACAAGTGAAAACCGTTCCCATTCGCTGGAGAGGAATTTTTCTTAAGCGTGCTAGTAGCCATTCGAAAGCTGAAACTTGAGACTACAGCCCCACCTCACCTGTTTTCGGAAGACTACCAGAAGGAGATTTCTTGGCACCATACCATATTTCTCTCCGGACAGAGCTCGCGCTTTGAATCACTAGTTATCATTCAATAGCCTAGTCAAATTTGATTCCAGCGCTGTGCTTATATCCTGAAAAAACCGTTTCCCTGAAGCCCAGCAGGTAAAATAAGTTGAATTCCCACCCGCGATCAAGGGACAGTCTGGCCAATTCACGTGCGGATGCGTGAGCAGATCACATGAACTGCTAAAGCGATACTTGTCCATGCTATCACATGTCCGAAAAATCGATGGTCACGCGTTATCGAACGTGACCACCTCCGCGAGCTATGCACACGCGTCTTGGCCAGATCGACCCTCGATCGCAGAAGGGAATTCAACTTATTTTACCAACTGTATTTCAGGGAAACGGTCTTTACAGGGTATAAGAACAGGGTTGAAATCAAATTCAATTACGCTATCGAATAATCACTAAAATTCTAAAGAATAGCTCTCGCCCGCGAAAAGTGTGCTCGTCTGAGACATAGTTTTGTGTGGAGTTTACAGCGTTATAGAAGTGTGCTTCAAAAAATCAGCGAAATGGGGTTTCAGCTTCAAGTCTCAACTTTCAAATGGTTACTAGCACCCCATAAAAAGTTCCGACTGAAGTCGGTTTTTCCTGTGCACCTTCCTGACTAGAAAGAAACAACTGATAGCTTCAATCTCTGGCTACTGCGCTACGTGGTCGTTCTTTGAAAAAAACAGCCTTTGTGACGCTTGTACTATTCAAAATCAATATATGCTTTTCACTAACCGTGCAATTTCACCATAGTTTCACAAGCACGAAAATCAAAAGATCGAGTAAAGGATTTCTTGTAGTATCAGAGTTATATGTTTTCTCTATAATTTACCTCAAAGTGGAGAAAAAAGAGAAGCTAAATAACAAAATTTACCCTCCGCATGTGAGTTATAACAACGCGATCGATCGATCGCCGTGTGAAATCGACAGATAGCATCCCCTCACCTTTCCCCCTGCTTACGCCCATCCCACATTCAAGCCGAAGAATAACGTCCGCATATGTGACCTCAGTCTTATTTTATCTGCTACACTGCAAGGAAATGGATTATCGATAAAATAAGCACAGCGCTCGATTCATCAGAACGCAAGTTACCGAATGGTTTTTCAAAATTCTAAGGAACCAGTCCTGTTATGCGAAAAATATGCGTGTGTGAAACGCAAATGTTTTAATTCTGCTACAGCATTAGAAAAGATTTCTTCAAAAAATGTAGAGCGGTAGCGAAAGATTTCTAAGCTTTCGAACAATTACTAAACTGCAATGGAAAGTCATTCTTAAGCGAAAGGAATCGCTCATCATTTGTCGCCAGACAACAGAAAAAAAACTTAAATTACTGTAAACCTTACCAAAATAAACCTACTAACCACTGGATTATCGGTAAGGTCAGAGACTTCCGACATGCCAGCCGTCGACGGTCTCCATGGGTCGAGAGAGGAGAAGAAGAAGAACAGGAAAGAAGAACGCCGGTAGGTTCTATCCAGTAACCAAACACAACTACTGCTGGTAATAGCCCTGGCGCAATCTCATCAATTTCGTTACGAACACAGATAATCAAAGTCGCACAAAATTTTTCAAAAAAAATGAAAAAATGATTCTTATTCGGGAATGAGGAGATCACACGAACAGGCGTAAGGACGGACGCACGGAAAGACTGACATATTCTCGACAGAGCACTCATTGATAGACGAATGAATTTTTTGCGAGTAAGCACCAATAGTGGCGATTCGTTGGGAACACAGGATGCGTCCAGCACACCATGACGACGGCGAAATAGCCCTGATCGTCGGGGCATCGAACTCGGAACTCGGAACTCGAACTCATCGGACTTCCTACAGTGATTTTTGTCCTCTTCATGATCTACCGAAATGAAGTATCGAATCTGAAAGTGGGACGATTTTGGAGACGCGCGACGGACGAGATGTGGTGATTTGTCCGCAATGGAGCAGCGCAGTTGAGTCGTATTCGAGACGAGTTTGACAGCGACAATAAAATACGATTCTTCCATGGAGCGAAATTTCAGTAGGAATCCTAGACAATGCTGATACTGTTCTATAGATAAGCTGGGATGATTGCATGTCATTAGATAATAGAATCCACAAGTAACAACGGTGAAAAGGAAGAGCATATGGCGCAGTGTATAGAGGTCTGCGTCGCACCTAAGGTCGCTGGTTCGATCATGCTTTCATGGTTCATCAAGCCATCCAACATTTCGAGGTCAATGTAATGGGAACCGGACTTTTCTGGAAGGATAAACATCACTGACTTGTTACATCGGTGAGCCACTTCGAGTGATTTTAAAAGCCAGACATGCATTCCATCACCTCAAATGAAGCTCGCCAATGAAGACAAATGCATGGCGCATCACTCAGGGGTTGATCAGCGTCGAGAGCTTTATCCTTCCTATGACAGTGGAAATGGAGTACAATGACTTATCAAAACACATAAAAAAACGAAACCAAGTGATTTTTAGTTGTGAGGCATAGAGTCATGGAATAATGACGAAATTACTTGCAACTTAAATCATAGTTCTTCGACGAAATCCAACTGCAAACACTGGCAAGATAGATCGTGTCAATCATCATCAATGAACGAAAACATCCAAATCGACGTTCGCCCAGATGACAAAGAAAATTTCTGATAAGGATATGACATATTTTGAGCCATAGGTCTAGTGCTATATAGGCGCCTATTTCGTCCTATTGGGACTCATCAGTAGCACCAAAAAAAAAGTGAAAAAAAAAACTGCAAAAAACTGGACACTGCGAAAAAAAAGCAGTGAAAATACTATAATTTCGAAGTATTAGTAATTAGAATAGCTATCAGCTCAACTGGGTTTACAAAGCGAAATCGCATACCCGACCAAACCTGTCAAAGGTTGGTGGCTGATAGCTAACATTGAGATGCTGAAGAATGTGGTCGTCCATTATGTAAATATGTCATATCCTTATCAGATTAAATTATTTTGAGCGGGTCTGTAAAAAAGCAGTCGAAAGCAGAAGTATAGTTCATTTTAAAAGCCGTAAGCTCGACTGCCGGTCACCACAAAGTCAGGTAATACCATCATCCTACTTTGGGTGCTTAATTTTACTCGGCGTCGGTTCCTTTAGAGGATTGTTTCACCTCAAGGGATCGACGGAACCGAGGGAGGGTGCTACTGATGAGTCCCAATAGGACGAAATAGGCGCCTATATAGCACTAGACCTATGGCTCAAAATATGTCATATCCTTATCAGATTAAATCATTTTGAACGGGTCTGTAAAAAAGCAGTCGATAGCAGAAGAAAATTTCTCCAAGAAAAGCTTCGAAGGCTAAAAATATTAGTCAATAGTCTGGGATTTTTAATCAATATCTAGGTCAGAGATGATTATTTGAGCTAATAATGTGATTATTATTTTTCTTTGAGATTTACTTTTATGCATTATTGTTTCTGGAATAATGTAGTTAAGATCACAGAATTTATGTGAAAATTCAATTCGGCTGACGTTCATACGTTCCCGTCTTTTCAGAAAGCGTCATTCAATTCTCCCCAAGGTAAGTCTAGCCGGAGCCTCCTTAGGCCATCACCACATCAGAGCAGTCGGCGGCTCTCGTGAATCGGAGAGAGATTACTACCTCGTGACCGACTGCTAGATAGACGGCGCTCACCAATTCGCTATGAGGACGACATCACAAGCAAAGCAAAGAGGATGTAGTTGTCCATCGTCGCTCAACTTCCACTTAGCTCACTTCAGTTCTTCTGGGGCATTATCAAGAATAGTCTGAAGAAATTTTGCAAGATGGTATAGCGTTCTCACCATCGACATCGGCTCTATTGCCATTAGGAAGTGATGATATTTCGGGTTATAAAATTACATGTAACGACGCCCAGCGTTGCCCAAACTCTTCATGATTGCTTCTGTTTTCACTGCGTAGAAGGCATTCTTAATGTTGGAAGAAGTCTGACAGACTGGTCTTCTATATTCTCCTGGCTTATCAAATGTGTCGTAATTTCATTTATGTTGTCTATCATGATAGATTTTCTTCGGAAACTCACATGCTTATAGAACTGTTCTTTGCCCAGTGTTCCGCCATTTTTGCTAAGAATGGCTTTAGTACAAAGATAGAAAGCTACGAACAGCACATCCAAATTGCGGTGATAGTTGGTAATCTCTGGAAAATTTTCCCTATGTGCAGCAACTTGGATTTTCAAGTATTCTATTGAGCCGAAAACGTACAACGTTAGAAAGAAAGTTGTGAGGCTCTTGTGGAGATTTGAGATTTGTGGAGGATTCCGCAAAGAAAAAATGAGAAGCAATCCGTCAAAATAAAGGCTATCGCTTCCCAAGACTCCCGTGGGCACACCAAGTCGGATCTGGTCTAATTACTATTCCTTCTAGTTCACATCAAGGAACTCTTGACATGATTTTTCAACTTTATCGAGCGATTCAAATTTGACGATCTGAACGAGACTTGTATACGAGATCACTATCTCCGACATTACGGCAGTGAAACGAGCGTCCTTTTGCTTGCTGCGCCTTCTCCTTCAACTTCGTTGATTTTATTGACTACACGTCGCTGTGAAAGGCCCTTTTCAATAATGACGCAATAAAATGCGATCTTCGATTGTCTTGTTGGACGTGGTGGATGCTTGTAACAGGGCAAAAATGAACAGGAATAATATATAAGCCTTCAGTGGAAGAATCCTACATAACAAAATAATATTTCCATGGTATTTATGAGTGTTGTCTCGTGCTTATAAAAGTATCCCAGCACTTTCTTTCCAACCCTGGTGTACTCTTGAGAGAAGCATGTGAGGAGAGAAATCAATGTGTTAATGAGAAAAGGAACAGCTTTCATGTGGTGCTTGAGTATTATTTATGTATTATATGGCCTTCGCCAGCGAATCACATTTTTGATTCCCACAAAAACACCAGTGCGACAACGTTTCTTCGTTAACTTACAGAGAAAAAGAATTCGGCTAGAAGAGATCAGAATTGCAATCGTAGATGAGTTGTTGTTGCTTTTCTGGAAATCATAGCTGTTTCCTTGGGGCATACCATCCTTATCGTGTACTTGGCCATTCTGAGAGGTTTTTAACTATTGTAAATGATTCTCTCAGCCGCTTGCCTTTCTACAGAACTTCATATTTTCGTATTTGACATAGTGATTGCTCAATGCTAAAACGAGCTGCCATCTCAGCTTGTGGGTTTCTCAAGACGCAGGTCTGGTGAAGACTTTTACCTCGGCTTTCATTGCACTAACGTGGCGATATTTGACTTCATGACTATGCCGTGGCACAAAACAGACCACAGTTTGTCGCGCTGATCTCCTCGCTGAGGCAATTCGTAATAGCATGCGCAGCATTGAAAATAAGGTATTTTATTAAGTGAATTGAGTCTTTGAGCAGGCATTATCATCGTAAAATAATCAAAGGTGAAAACGAACTTCTACAAAGTTTCCTTTTAACATAAAAGTTGTACATGTGTGAAAAATTTTCTATAACAACAATAATGCCATAACCTTCTGAATTGAAAGTATATTACCCACTAATATATGGAATTTGCTTCTATTTTTATCTGTGTACACATTGGATAGCTTGAAAGATATCAAGTGCAATGTCAAACTAGGCTTCCAAGAAGTATCTTTTTTTCGCTATATTCATGAAAAAAATATAACGCCTTGCTTTTGAAGCGTGTCATGTCAACTTCGGAGCGGACGTTTTGCTTCTTTATGTGAAATTTTAATTACAAGAGAAGTTTGTTGCACTAAAGTGTTTTTATTACTCGAAAGACTTATGTAAACGCTTTTTCAGTAGAGGGTACGCCCACTTGTCCTGAAAATCCTTACAATTCGGTATATGTCGGGTGTAGTTGCATATTTCATATTGTACCCATGTTCCCTTGCCTTTTTTACTCAGCAGAACTTCTCACGTAATCTAATAACAGTAATCATAGCCTGAGAAATGAGACTTATATATTGGTTTCGTCTCTAAAGAGACCCTCATAGAACGCTCTATCAACGGAAAGATGAATAGAATTCGCTTTCATAATTTTTTTATTCAACTTCTCAGCGTTTGGCATTTTACAGTGAAATGCCTGACGTAGTGACGACCTGGGAAAGGTCTGGCTATCTTAACACTAGAACTCTGAGAAACCAGAATGTTTAAACTGGCCATGTTACTGTCTCAAATGGCGCTCACTGGATGCTCCCGTCTACGTTGTCGGGGGTTGGGACAACTGGCGAGAGGTGATCATATCTCGGGATCAACGGAAGTGTCTAGAAGGGGTAAAGGCGAGAACACCAATGACAGGACATGGAAACTGTTTCTTGCTTTGCAGCCATAGTACCAGAACATTCTTCTCAAATGCCGACCTATAGGCACTTCTTGAGGCTGTTGACTACAACAATCGTATGATCAAACAACCAGAAGCGAAAAGGGCGAAGATCGACATGTGACAATTAAGTGATGGAACTCTCGTTATTTGTGGACTAATGTCGGAGGCGTTGGTTTTATCGTTCAACTATGCGGTTCTATACAGTCACCTCGTCGAAAGTCCTATCGCCTCGTCCGGCTACCCTTCACTTCAAATTGCATGTCAAGTGAAAGTCATTAAGATAAATTGCTATTCAACCACTTATAAGGCTCATGAGAGCAATTTAGATGCGTTCTACAACAAGTTAAAAGAAGTGTTCGCAGCAAAAAGTTTCTCTAAATTTTTCTATCGATAGGTCTGTATATGTTTATCCAATACAATAAGTTTAGCCCAAAATGTCTGCTGAGCAATATAATTCGCGCTTGTTGACTCTCCATTAAAAGAGAAAAGGTCTAACATTTCTCAAAGTCGTTGATGAGATTAATGAGAGTGAGGGTATGCGTACAGAGAAAAAAACGGACTGTGTACAAATGGTTTAGATAATGCGAGGAAGGCAATTTTGATTTTGGACATATGTCTCGTTCTGGTCAGCCATCTAGCCTTCATTAAGCACTCGTGATTTGACTGAAGAACTTAGTGTTTCGTAACGGACCGTTGCTTATAAGTTACACCAAGTTTTGGTTGAAAGAACGCCATTTTTGAGAACTGAACTATTTTTTTTTCCAACAAAAGGAACTACACCTTTCCAGAAACGAACACATTTTCAACAGTTAATCAACATTTGTTTCTTTTTTTGTTCATGTATTTACATTCGTTTGATAGCTCGAAAAGTGACGATTCTTGTTGTATGTTTGGTTTCTGATTCAACTTCCATAGCACATTCTCCTAAGCGATAAAATAGAAGGTTTTGCAGTCGTGGTCCATTTCTTAGGCTTCACAGCGGAATTTTTGTTGTTGCATAGTGGTATTCTAAATTAAATTGATAGAATAGTACTCGCGTCAGTGGCCATGCTCGAATGACACCACCGCCAAGGACGGCAATCGCGAGAAGACGAGACGTACGGAAGATGTGCTGCGGTCAGCACAAATCGTTGAAGACGGGCCGTCCAATTATTCAAGTAAGTAATTAAGTAAGAATACTGCTAAAGAGACACATGAAAACATAGCTTTAGTGGAAAGACTGTCCAGCTTTCTTGGAAGGTCTACTAATCCCTACGAACAGAATGGAATGCAGTCGCATCGTGTGAATGTGTTCGCACTTTCTCTCCTTTCCCACTCAACAAAGCTGTTTCATTAGACTATTAGTAATTATTCAACAGCTCGAAAGCGGGAAAATTTATTATTAAACCTTATTGATAGAAAGAGTTTTCTATTAAGTCTTATTAGCAAAAAAGACGACTTTGTGCTCAAGAGCCCATGTGGTGCAGTGGCTAGAGATGTTGTGGATCGCGCACGATGTCACTGGTTTGATGTGGCACTCATGGCCCACTAAGCTTCCCATTCCCTCGGAAAGGTAAATCTGTGCCCTACTTGTCTAGGAGCATGAGCAGTACTGGCTGAATATCTCTGTAAACTACAGCGAGTCATTTTAAAAGCCAGATATGCACACAATCACCTCAAACGAGTATGTAAATTAAAGATAAGTGCATGGCGCATCCCTCAAGGATTCTTCGACGCCGGCTTCATAGTTCTGATTTTTTGCTCTAGGAGTGCGTTATTTCGCTTCCACCGCAGACGTTGCTCAATCTCTTGAAGTGGATTTTATATTCTAAGCATATTTCATAGGCACGAAAAGACTGAATAATGTTGGAGGGCGTTTGTATAAGCGAATTTCCTTCAAAAAATGCTCATATCTCAAAAATTCTTCTTTTTGAAAAAGGTGTATACCTGGGAAGCCAAAGCCTTTTAGCTGTTCTTTTCTTGTTGTTTTGAAGATTTTGCAAGCGTAGATCTAGAGAGCCCATTTTCTGCTTTTTCGTCACCACAATTCCTATTTCTTTGATGTCGTTAATACTGTGTTAAAAATATTTATTGAACGGTCAAAAACTTGAACAATCACGTCGATCAAAAACATGCTAAAAACTCTCCACTCAAACGTTTGTACCTTTTCACAACACTAGTCTACAGCCTTTTTCTATTCAGCTCTCTTCTGTTCGTCACATATATTTACCTGCCCTTTAATCAGCTTGTAGTGATTGGTCAGTTACAGTTTATAAAAGAGGGCTAGCTCCTGGCATGTGAGCATCAGGTCGCTTTGAACACCTGCTTGTCGTCATAAAAGAGCAGGATTTTTGGTGAGAGAGCCTTACATGACTCACTATCTGCGACAAATGCCATATCTTCCATGCTGTCATCAGCTTCATCACCGATCTTCCTTTCGGCACTGCGAGTATGCTAGGCGGAAGATAGGTCAATCACATGGGTAAGGAGGAATGATATCCATCGGAAACAGATAGCAGATCAGATCTCTCATGTAGTTATGAGGCAGATGCAACCGGCTACAGACGATTCTGCTGAAGTTACTCGGAGAGGTTGGAACCCGGCAAAGTACAATAGTTCGTCCTGAGACTAATTAACCAGAAGGGAATGCAGAGAACACCTAAATCAGTGCCCTTGTCCAGTGACAAATGTTGCCATGATAAATGATGTTTATAGCGCAACACAATATGGTAAACATACTTGTAGCTGTCAAAGGATAAAAGTATAAAGGATAAAGATCTCGGTGTTAATCAATCCCTAAAGGATAGGCTATGCATTTGTCTTCAATTTTCAACTTCGAGTGAGGTGATTGAATGCACATCTGGCCCTTACAAAGACTTGCTGTGGTCTCGCGCTGAACCGAGTCAGTGCTGCTTATCCTCTCAGACATGTCTGCGACCATTCGGGTACCTATCTATCGACCCCGGAGGTATGGATGGCTTAATGAGCCATGAGAGCGAGATAGAACCATCGACCTTGTGTGCGACGCAGAGCACCTCCAACCACTGCGCCACATGCGGTCATATATAATTATATATGCAATATATAATATATGCATAATATAATATTTATAATATGATGTAATCTACAATATATAACTATATATATAAACATAAATAATTATATATATATATATATATACACATATAGTATATAATATATTTCAAGTGATTATATATAATTGAGTGATTAGACTAATGGACCAGAGCTTTTCACAAGAAAGTTAGCAATCATTCGAAAGCATGAATCTCTTGTTAGCGCGATACGTGGCCGCATCTTGAAAAGGCTTTTCTAAAGCCCTATTAAATTGTAAGTAATATTATGTTTCACATCGGCCGCGCAATCGTCCGCAGATGTTCGCCTGTATTTGGTAGCAAAACACAGTTCGGCCGTCAGCTTCATATCGAAAAGTGAGCCATCCGCCATCCGAAGACACTAACGTCTACTAAGGCTCATTGTCTGACTTTCTCATTTCTCTAGAAGTAGAAAATCAACTATTCAATGTATGCAAGGAATTAAGCCTGGATCGCATTATGGTGTCTTGAAGAATTCCTATATAAAGATATTAGCCGAGTTGTCGACATCCTGTCTGAGTTTCGAAGTTCTGCAACTAATTCCATGTCACCGCAACAATTGTAACATATCATCGCTAAAACAATTAGGTGGGGAAGTTTTCCTCTGCTTATAATTCACAATTATCTGATGGAAAAATGGGTGATTAAGACTATAGTCGAGATTGCTGCATGGAACGAGAGGTTAAAAGGCAACTAGACGCAAGGAATTTATGAATGAACAAATTTTTTCCAATCCAGTACTTCTTCCTCAGCAATCGCTTTCTAAAACTATCAATATCTCTGAAAATTTGCTATGAAATACAAAGTAGTTATACTATAACTGGTTACCTACACTTTGTGTGCACGTCATGATAAAGTGCGAGATAGTAGAACTGTGACTTCAAACAACTAAGCTGAACTTGTCGAATCACAGTAAGACATTGTTACAAATTGCAGATCATACGCAGTTTCGTGTTGCTCTTTCGGGTAGAAGATTTATGCTGCCTGACACATATTAGAGAAAGCCTATCACAAAAAACATGCTGAAGATGGTGTCAGCGGCAACAAGCGATTTAACATGGGTGTGGCAACAAATGATTTGTTTCAGAAAATTTCACAGAAATATTTCGAAGTTCAAGACTGTGTCAAGGATCAGAGAAAAGCTTTTTATATTAAGATTTTATTGACAAGAGCAAATAATGGCTGGAAATGGGATGTCAAGCAGATCTTGTGACGATCTTGAACTTAACACTCTCGTCGTGATATGAATTTATTACGATTAGCCCAAAAAAGAACATTGCTGAGAGAGTATCTAGTAAGCAGATAGTGCTGAGATACTCTTGAATGATGCAAACTTGGATTCTAAAAAGTCTATTTATGTTACACTCCATGATCTGAATGACCACCTCATGGCCCGAAAACTTTTTTCCAACATGTTTTCATACTACTTTCAATGCTAAACTTTTACAATAAAGGAAAGTTAGTGCTGCGGCAGAAATCATCAAGTACTAGATTAAGCAAAAAGTTTCGAGAAATTCCAAAAGTTTCATGCTTAGTTCCGAAGATTGAGGAACAAGCAATAGCTTATGATGGAATGAAGAAATAGATGATACTATACACGATTTGCTCTCTTGGGGCAGATGCATCAAAGTAAAACAGAAAACGCTGTAGAACACATTCCAAAGTTGTGAAGCAATCACATTAACGAGCTTTCCTAAGTAATTTGCAGGTTCACAAAGAAATTACATCTGCACAAGATATATAAAACAAATTTCTTGCGTTTGTAATTCTCTGCGTGATGTGTTGCGCATCAGACTTCATTGAGCAACTTCAGTCCTGTTCAAACAAATATCGGTCATTTACAATGGCACACGAGAATCTATCAATGTGAGAAATCAGCTCTGCTATCCCAAAGATAAGCCTGTTACCAAACTGTCGTCCCCGAAAGGATGGGGAGCATGGTGATTTGGGAGACGAGCAAACCAGCAGCTAGATGTATGCAACAGAGGACCTCTAACCAATGCGTTACACGCTCCTCCGCATAGCTAAGGTGGCAAAGATTCTCTATCTCACCAAAATTCTTGAAAGCGCTTTCAGATTATTTCGCAGCTCCCAGAACTTTAACTAATTAGATGATTTGTCATTCCATCTGCGTGTTATTCAATAGGTCAATTGTTGTTCAGGGATTATTGTTCATTTTACAAAGTAGATATTACATTCTAAAAACATTTCCACACTTTCTTTATTCGCATCGTCTTTTGGCATTTATCCAGGAGGTCGTTCGGATGTGTGCCTGAGATTGCCTGCCGCTTGGAAGTTTAGTCATCGTTATGAACACCGTTTGATGGTGATTAGGTAGATTTTCTTTGGAGATCTAGAATAATTATGCAAAGGATTCTTCTAATCCTAGACTCCAGCTTTTATGAATTTTGTGAAACTTATGCACTAAAATCTGTACACTATCAAATCACCTCGTTAACCGAGAAAGCTAAATTATGCACAGGCAGAAATTTTCACAGTTTCTTAGGTAATTTGAATTGAAATCACGTATTATTCACAAAACCATGACATCGCTTCTAGAATAGCTATTTTTCTAAGAAGAATACTATCGCCATCAAAAGATAAAAATACGCGAGATCTTTATTTCATAATTATCACAGCATATTTCATGATACCGAATAAGATATTTCGTACAAAACAGCAATGTTGAAGAAAGAGACGTAACAGAGAGAGCATGACGGTTGTGTTTTTATACGAAAGATAAGTTTTCGGCTAAAATTCACGGCTCCAAATGGTCTTTGTGAATCACATCACTGCAGGACCAAACTCATTGTTTAGTCGACAAGTTTCACCAATTCGCCGTGACGCCTTGACTCTCCAGAGCCTAAAAGAGAAGTTTGGCCCGACCCACCCAAAATTGGCTTCTTGTGCTAACTTAGTCGCTAACAATTAAGCAAATAAATAGTTCATAGAACGAAACTTGTTGAAAGGACTGTGAGAATCGAGTCTGTCGGAGATGTCAAAAGTACGAATTTCTTCTATCCTAAGTAGTTCTAATCTCCTACCACACTAAATCGTTCAAGCCTTTTTGTATTCTTTTATGGCTGAGGAACTCACTTATCAGTGTAAAATTTTGGAAGGCATTTCATGGTGAAATGCGATAACTGCTGCATGATTAAGTACACGACTATCAGTATCTGAAAACTCATTGAAACTGGTAGTTTTGGGTGATAATCAAAAATCGAATATGGTAAATACATCATAATAATTGGTTCGAATACTCAATATGCATTACGATCTTCATGACAATGATTGCTTTGAAGATTTCAAAACACTCTTTCATAACACTGTAATATCCAAGCTCCACATTCACCCTTCGCCTTCATTTCTATCAAGCGTGCAAGGCACTGAAAGCGCGAAAAGCAAATCAGCTTGTAGAGAATTTTCGCACTATTAAAAACTTCATCCTTATCAAAAATTTCCAAAGTATTTTTCCGACCACTTTAACAACGTCGTTGGAGTTAGATATGCGTTGTTACTCCATAAGTCGACGCTTCCATGCTCACAGTGGTGCTGAAACCTGATGCTTTTGCCTACAATGCAAGTCAATTCTCATATTAGCTCTGTCTCTCAGTGAATGCAAATATTTCTGAGTCACTCACAAGAAATTTGGCTACGAACATCAATCATCGAGGCATTATCTGGGTATTCAGATTGGTATAGTTTTGGTTCATACTTCAATAAACATACCTTGGTGGTCGGTTTGACAAACACATTCCTGTCGTCGTTTTTTTCCGCTTGATCTGGCATATTTTGATCTCTCCATGATTTTTCTCCTATTTTTGTTTCCCCACGATGAAATTGAAGTGTGGCAGTTGGTAAAGCCGAGACCTTTTTGTTTTCTAGCGTTGCGTAAGTGGTAAATCTGCTTTATCTCATCCGGTGCTTTTCTAGACCTTTCCTGAATCATTTCAGATTTCTTCTTCTTGATGTTAATGTGATATAGCAATTGGGTGACTTTGACAGAAAGGCTGCTTTTAGTGCTTCTCAGCGTTAACCAGCTCGCCAGTATTCGTTATCGCTTCATCTGGCGCATCATTGGCCTTATTGTGGTTTTTCTCTTGCTTTTGTTTCGCCTGACCTGAAACGTGTTCATCGGGTTTTCGTCGTCCTTTGCTTTTGTTTCAATCCCGGTTTCCTAGAGCGCCAACTTTTTGGTCAATGCGTTCTTCAAGCAGCTCTTTAATTAGCACTAAGCACTAATGAGCACTAAGATTGGCTGTTGCGTGAACGCCTAGAACTTGCGGAGGATCTTCGTCACCTCACGGACCTCCTTCGGCGTTGCTACGTGGATGCAAACATCGCCGATTCTTCTTGCGCCGCGGTTAGAGACGGAGCCCTAGCAGAACTAGAGCAACTTTGACGTGGCTTCAAAATGGGCACAGGTCCGCTTACACTGCGATCAGGCTTGGGGTTTCGGTCTTCTTTTCCTTCACGTATCCCTGAAGCATGCTAGTAAAAAAATGTTAAATTTTTTCATGTTAGAACTTTACAGGAGCAACAGCTATAAAACTAATAATCGCCATGATAATGATAGCTTGAAAGTGGCGGGCAGGTAGCATTGAGCATCAACTTTTATTATGTTTTTTCTCCAGAGAGTCTAATTTTCTTGGTATACTCTTTGCAAACCTCAGACGTCATCTGCATCAGACGTTTTGGCGAGCATCCATTTTGAGAGGCTCTAGTTTTTACTTCAAAATATATAAGGAACTTTCTTCCTGGACGAGTTCATTGGTCATCAACTTGACCGGCAATTGACTCCTACTTTGGTTCTGATTAATATAGTGAGTAGTAGCTGTTGTATGGAATGTGAAGAGCTCAAGAAAAGACCACAGGAGCAGCGAAATACAGGTTACGGAGCACATAAAGCATGGGAGTACTAATGTGCCTGCACAGCGAGTGACAGTAATGAGCAGGTTATTCGATAACTTTAAATACACACTCTGTATATCACGACTCATCGTTGAATAGCTCTCAGTTCTTTGTCCTACCGAGATTAATACCACAATAAGAATATATACCGTAGGCATTTGCTTCGAGATTGGTAAGCGTTCGGCGGATGTTAGTGGTTCCATCTGTCAGATCATCACATTGCTTCTGAGGTGACGGTTCATCGGTTGCCGAGAACGGTTGCAATATCCTGGAATCAAATGACATTGTCGATGATATTTGCATATCGTAATATATTTGCTTTCTTATATAAACACTCCAGAATCATCACTTAAGAATGCAATCGAGATTCATGACGAGTAGCTTGAAGAGTATTTCCATTAGCGGTTGATATGAAAGGTTTAAGAAATATATCATTTTGCTTTGGTTGAAACACTTGTTGATGTGCGGAGTCGAGAAAATCGGAGAAAGATTTATTAAATTGTTGAGGTATACATAATTTTGATTTCTTGTTTCCCTAGCTAGCTAATCGAGACGATGAAAGCTCAGGATGAATAACAATCCTTAAGTCGGTAGCTTCAAAAGCTACCGCGCTTGGAATGGCCAATATGTTTTAATAGACGAAACGCTAATTCATTCAATATATTATATCTTTCGTTTCGAGTGTTTTCTTAAGACCACAGCTCAATTTTCAATATGCCTGATAATCATTTTTTGAGCCACGCATGCCAGTGGTCTATCAAAGAGGGCTGTCTTATAGGGCCCGATACACGTGTTCCGATCTTGCAATCTTGTCAGTCAGGCAGCTGGCCTTTCTGGTCTTTTGCCAGTCCTGTGTGGGTGCTCCAGTACCCATACTATCGGGCTCTATAAGCCAGCCCTCTCTGATACACCACTGACGTACGTGGAATATACTAGCGAACAGCAATCGAGTGTACAAAGCTCAATGTTCGGTGAGAATTTCTCTGGACATAGAGTGTAGAACGTTCGCCTTCGCTAACTCTTAGTGTGGGTACTGGACCACACACACAGGACTGGCAGAAGACGAGAAAGGGCAATTGCCCGACTGACGAGATCGCAAGATCGAAACACGTGTATCGGGCCCTATAAGTCAGCCCTCTTTGATAGACCACTGACATGCGTGGCTCAAAAAATGTTTAACAGACATATTGAAACGCTAATCGTTCAGCACATAACGCTGTAGTTGCACTCCCGTATGAGTGAGAGCAATGCGCTCAAAAAGCGTTATATCTTATGCACTACCTTTCTTCGCTAGTCTGATTTTCTGCATAATTTTAAACGCCAATTCTCTAATGCTCTTTACTTTTTACTGTAGCATTAGAGTTGATGACAAGTTTAGACATAACTTCCAAAACTAGAAGGCCGTGGAGAAACAAGCAATTTGACAACAATGTAAACTGCCATAGATGTGTCGAGCGGGGTGTTTCGGCATCAACATTTGTGTTGTATTCCATAGATATGCTGGTCAAGCTGAGCCATTCAGACTAAGTTGTTTGCTTTTTTTGAAAGCTGCTTTGATTGTGCAGCTAAAATTCGTTCAGACTGAGTTAAAGTAAAGATTCGTTTTTTCTTTTTCGTATAATGAAGCCTATTGTGTGCAGAATTTTCTTGCATATCGTTTGGTTTATCGTTGCACATACTTGCCCAGCAATGGGGTCGTCATTGGAAGTCGTTCGCGATTGCACTGCTTAACGAGTTTCAATTGGGGCACATTTTTCAAACTTCATTTAACAACATCAATCGTGAGGTCATGGGTAGAATTACGGCGTATGAATGGTTCACAAAGTTTCGCAATGGAGACACTGATTTGGCGGATCAACTAAGATCCGAAAGACCCCGTGAAACTGTTTGAGAAGCAACGTCATAGCAACGTCTTAGAAAAGACTCTTTAGCGAGCTGTGGTAGTCAAAAGAAGATTGTTGTGTTTAGCACTCCAAAGGGGGGAAAGGGGGGGGGGGGGGGGGGATTTTGCGAAATTGACCTCATGTCACCGTGCCCCTAACTGCACATCAGCTAACTGCAAAACGTAATCTTCTTTTGGCTGCTATAGTGCAATAAAGAGTTTTATTCAAAAACAATGTTACGAAAGCGTCGAGATTTGAGTTATGGAAGAATTATTAGAAGTCCAGCGGAAAGGCTAACTTCAGTGAAATGTACTCGTGTGTTGAAGCTATACTTTATTTTTTACTGTTAGAGCGCATTAAGAAAGCCATTTAAAGAATGAAGTATACCATCAAAATTTCCAAGATTTAAACTGTGGAATGATTACACTAAAGTATACTGATAACTTTGACGAAAATCAAGAAACGTGTTTCTTCCAAGAGAAGCTCAAAACAGGATGCGGACATTGAAAATATATCCAAATTTGCCAAATCTAATTTTCTTCTGACCGCGTTACAACATTCTAAGAAGTCCTTTATCAAAATCAAGTACACCGATGAGATTGTTAAGATATTCCCTATCTGATGCGATTATCGATTCCTTATAAAAAAGCTTTATCCAACGAGAAATGCTTGAATGTGGAGCAAAATATAGTTTTTCGACTGTTACAGGGAAGAAAACAGGCTATTTAAGGTATCTGGAGTGTTCGAAGATTATCGTTCCGTCCAGAGCAAATGGGTTATCCAAAACGCAGCTGTCCCTCATGAACATTGTTTTCGCTAAATTTAGTTGAAGACCAATCCCACAGGCGTTATCAAAATTGGTCAACATACCCTTCACTCAGCTGATGCTTGGTGTTATGAAAACAATATTATCAGCACAGCGAAAATGGTTCAATTATTCAACGTCAATTTTCACACGCATGTCGTCCCATTGCAATTTTCGCATGACTTCTTGGGGGGAGGGGTGGAAGTATATGATTTGGGCGAAATTCTGTCGCCTTGTCGAGCCCCTCTTCTTACGCCGATGGTAATATTGTTGTAGGATGGAGAGTTTTTGGGCGCGAAATCTTTATAGGGCACACGAAGGATTATTATGTGCCGTATAGGGACGCCCTGGTTATCCAGAGCCTCTCTAACCGCCTCTGTTTCCACTGGATCATAGGCCTTCTTTAGATTGATGAAAGTGGGACAGAGTGGTGTTGAGAATGACAAGGAATAAAATACATCATTTAAATTCGCGTGACTTCAGCTATTGAATGGCTACTAGAACGTTTAATACGTATCCACCAAAGGCTTCAAACAGGATGGAAAGAATGGGTACGAACCGCTATACCTCCATCTCATCTTTGCACACCATGGATACGACTGGAAAGTTCGAACGAAATTATCCATGGATCTGAGAAATGGGAATCTGAACTGCACTAATGATAAAAGAAATATCAAGAATTATCGATGAAGTGAGACGGCATGCAATAAGCAGCACTATTTTTGACGATCTACTCATTGTTTTCCAATTCTTAGATAGTTCTAATATAATTCTATGCACTTCATGCAATTAAGTGTACGGCAAGATAAAGGAAATGGAAATATACATTTGATTGAATTTCAGGTAAGTATAAATAAAATATCGCAGAAATGTTCGGTAAGGCTTCTAAATATATCCTTTTCATGGATATTTGGTTTTTTCCTTCGAAATTGTGGATTATAAATGGAGCAATTACGTTATCTCTTATTTAAATAGCCTTACCAAGGTTTGTTTCATCATATCTGACCCAATTATTGACCAGAAATCCCACATGTTGACGACAAAAGTATATTTTTCAGCAGAGAACTGCCACATTTCCTTGGGACGCATATTGGTGGCACTTTTGCAGCCGTCTGAGACGCCCGCCAGCCGGAAATGACGCCATCCGCAAAGGTATATGTAAAGAGGTTAAATGTTTGGAATTGGTCTGCATCAGAGATGCGCAAGAAAGCGAGTATATACAGACGACGTAGGAACAACTTTGCCTATATATGATTTTGGTAGCTTTCCGATACACTACCTCAGTGCTCTTGCTCTCAAAGAAAAAATCTGATTTCAGTTGATCAGGAACAAATAGATGGGACCACGGTTAGTACGACGGTCGAGTCAAGCCACGGTGTAGTGTATTTCAGGGTTGGTGATAGACCCGCCATAAGAATTGTTATACATGAAAGATTATCAGAGGATTCAATCCGATAATCCTTCGAGAAGTCCGCAAACTAGTTGTTTGATTTAATATCCTCCCGCAACAATACAACCTGTGATGCGGACGATTTCACTCCCAATTTACCTACGACTTCTTGAGGCAAAGACGTGAAAACGTCTATGCACGTCTATCTGAAGTTTTGAGAAAACCACTTCTCACTGCTTAGATCATGCATACGCTGTTGTTTGACAACAACAGTGGATGCCGACAACGAGACAACGTAAGAAATAGATGAAGGTAGCACCGTAACTCGCAAAAATGAGTAATCTCATAATTTCCGAGCCAAACAAAGAAAAATTGAAAAAAAAAACGTGACAAATAAATGGCTCTACAAAGTGGTTTTGTATCTACATTCAAAAAAGTTGCTTGAAAAACATTTTTGTCCTCGAAATGATATATATATGTATATATATATATATGTACATATATATATAATATATATAGGTATAGAGAGCGGATTATCCAACACACGCATATATATATATATATATATATGCATATACATATATAGGGTTTTCGATGATTTCCATTTCCTTGTTTTCGTGACTCTTCATCACATCTTACTATGCAGATCTCAGCACGTCTACGATTCGAATCCTTTCCGCGCGTTGGCCCCTACGAGTGTCTCCGATCGTTTCACGTGTTGCTATATGAGGCCGTTTAGAGATCGCCTTCTTCGTGAATGTCACGAAGAAATAATCGCGCTGGTTTTTTTTGTAATATTTGAGGTAACCGAACCACAGCGATCGTTTGTGCTTATAATTTACCTCCAAGGTGGGGGGTAGAACCAGCGTCTTATCTCCTGATAGCCTGTACCCCTAATCATTCAACTATCGCTTTCCTCCCAATCAATATGAAGTTTGAAAATAAACCACACAACGATGGTATACCTGAAACGAACCATACTACCGTTCTTCAGCACACAGTGTTGCGACTCCGTTGACTAAGAGTTCGTCGTCAATCTTAAATAAGATTCACGCCGATTAGTACAACACGGCAGTGTCTATTTAATTATTGCAAGTGTCTTTCATGATAAATTGG